>OX246743.1:25547588-25802657 GCA_945910005.1 Isoperla grammatica
CACTTGGTTGGGGCCTTATAACAAGATCGGGGGGTCGTTTAGTACAAAATGTTTTTGTCCAATTGACATTGTGTAATGTATCTTTGTTTTTTTTAAGATTTTTGTTTGAAAAAATGTGAAAAAATAAGAGATATACTAAAATTGGTAATACATGCACGAATGGTAGTCAAGGAAATTTACATTCCGAAACATTTCAATGTAGGCAGTGAGTTAATTATGGGTTCAAAGCGTTTCAAAAGCGTTTTCAGTTGTTATGTATTTTTGGTATATTTTTCAATCGTGAAAAAAGACATTTTCGTGCCGAAACATTCAATTTTTAAAATAAAGCGATGTGTGATTGGCATAAGCGTATTATATAGAGTATTTTGAATTTTGATAAGACTTCCCAATTAGTTTATTACGTGCTGCTATCGTGTAGTTAACAATTGTTTGAAACAATCATGAGATTTAATTACAACTTGTCTAGCGTGGATGCTTTGAGCTTCAACATGCTGTGGTTGCAGGTCTTTCCCACTCAGCAGTATATACCGCACACTACAGTGATACCACCCACCCACCCTTTGTCCGGGAACAAAAGACAATCATGCCCGCCATTGTGGCAGCGATTACAAAGCGGTTCAAGAGGAAGACGAAAGCCCTCGTCGTCGTCATCATCCCGCCGCGCGGCGCGGAAACTCGCGTCAAAGATCTTAGCGAGCGAGCGAGTGGGTTTTGCTGCTTACTCATGCATAGATTACAAGTGATCGTGATTAGTCTGCGCGAGGAGACGAAGCTCGACTTCATGGGGGGGGGGGGTAACATCCCCCCCCCCCCCGCCCCCACCGCCGCCTCCCGCGGGCAAGAAATACCTGACAACTTTGCAAGCTCGGCTTTTCCATTCCAGTAGATATAACAAAAATGTCCGGAATGAAACGTTTTTTGTTTATGTTTAATTAGGGAGGAAGTTATAAAGGATAACGGGCGCCGGAATGTTTTCCTCGTCGTCGTTTTTTGTTGTCGTTACGTTGGCACACGAGAAGACTTTAGTTTTAAAAAAGTTTTTTAGGGGAAAGTAATAAAAATGTCGGCAATATCCCCGGCTGGGGTTTAGAATGCTTACAGGTAATTGAACACATTTCCCGGGATCCCGTTCGTTCTTTCGTTCAGCCGGAAACATTTGAGTGAGATTTATATGTAGTTAAAAAACTTGGCAATATTGTTTACGACAGATAAATAAACGTCGCTTCTCAGACATGTTGGATATGGTTGTTACAGACCTTTACTGGAGAATAATGGCGACGTAAATGTGTTGTTTGAACTTTCTATTCGGTACTTTATTCTGTATATTCACCAAACAACTATTACTTCGCTTCTTTACGATCTTGTCTTATATTTAGATTTGCTCCAATGGTATAAGCGTGCGTTCTCGACGGATGTGTTCATTCTGTCATATATACATTTTCTTGCCATATATTCCCGGTTTTTGTCGTTTCTTCTGTATTATTCATACGATCAAGTCTCTTTTCTTTCAATGAATTTCACATTATAGGAATAGAATGCACATACTAATCCAAGAGCTTGCAACATTTTTTAAATTTTTATTATTAACACCAGAACTGGTTAATACGTTGTTCTCCGCAAGCGGCAAGGGTGACATCAAAATCAAGGATCTTTTTATTGGGGCACGCTTTGGCGATCCTCATCGCCTTTTTACATTTTCAATAATAACAATAGAATCTTAAAACTAAATATTTTATTTTAATATATACAAAAATAATAATAATTATGATAAACAAATACAAAATAATTCCTCATAAGGTATACATAATTGCGTTCAGACTTTTGTGAAACCGGCCTTTATTAATCCATCTTTTTTACTGGCCAACTCATATGCCCGCCCGCCAATATCACATCGGAATATTAATTTTCATATAATTTGCGTTATTAAATTACAAATAAAATTAAACCCACGCCGGTCTATTTTAGGTCCCACAGTATTGAATGAACACTCATCAGGTTTACAATGTCCTAATTGTGATCTGAGTGAACAGCGAAGTCAACCGTTGCACGTGGACGCGGATCGTTCATTTTATCGCGGGCAAACACGGCAACACATGCACGAGCACGATAATAGGATCTGCATGGGGAGTCGTGGTGTCACCCAACCGGTGTCACCCAACCGGTGTCATTCATTCCGGTACAGAAAGGTGTGTGCACTAATTGAAATCGGATTTTCATTAGTCGCGGCTTTGTCGAATGAATTGAATGGCTAATCGCAATATATGTATATATGTATATATGTGAAGTGGCCAATGTGTGAATTGATTCGTTCGCGTCGGCATCCGTGTGTGGGGGGGGGGAGGGAGGGGTGGGGGGCAACCCTACCTTCCCCTGGTTCGCCGAGTTGTGAATTAAAATAGGAATTATTCTGGATCGTGTCCGCGCGTGGTTCGTGCGAGTGATCCCATGTATAGGTTATATTATCATGTAACTAACACGAGCCGGTTATCTTATACACAATCATTTCACCTGTGTAAGTATAAATGTTTGAAAATTGAAATAGGAATCCCAGAAACACTCCAATAAATTGGTTTGAATTGAATTATTAATATTAGATTTATGTTAACGTAAGTCGTACTCAACCGCAAGGTCATGTGACCCCTTTATGACAGAGGAATAAATAATAAGGAGAATCTAATTTCGTCGACTCATACGACTGGCAGAGTCATTCCGGGTCCATACGGGGAATGTTTTGAAGAAGCGTCTACTGAATTATACGTCTAAAACTCAATCGCTGTTTCACTATTGTTGTTATTAAAGCAGTATTCAGACAAGAAACTAATAAAATCATATGTATTCTCATCTATGAGAAATAATGATACATGAGTGTAAAAAAGTTTCTACCCCACAAAGAGAAAGAAGGGAAAAATTAACGAAATCTCATAATTCTGGCAAGTTGCTCAACAATTATTTTTCTTAATGAGGACTTAGCATGTACGTGATCGCCGGGTTGCAGTTATAATTGAATTAAAACATATCCTGAGAAAACTATTCAACTCAAGTTACATATTAATCAAGTTAAAGAACTCCTGCGTTCATATCAAAGACCCAATCATGTGTATCTGCTTTACTTTGTCTTGTTGCCCTAGGGTGAAAATCACGTAGATGCTAATTCCCACGAGTAAAATTATTGTTTACCCAAATTGTATAATTTCGTTAATTTTTTCCTTCTTTCTCTTTGGGGTTAGGAATTATTGTTACACTTATTTATCACTATTTCTCATGGATGGGAATACATATGTTTGTTTTTTTAATTTCTGACCTAAATCCCCTTTAACGACGAGTTTGTCCTATTGCTTGATGTAGCGATGCCGAAGTATAGGACATCTCTCACGTCTAGCAGAGTCAACCGGAGATATTCGGACGAGCAGGAGATTTATAATATCTGAAACCCAATCACCGTATCACGCTTATATGGCCGGCGATCTTTATCATGATTATGTGTGTGTGTGATACAACCGGGAGTATAATTGAAACAACTCTGCTACAGTGTTGGGCACGCGACCTCTGCATGGGTCGTCGCGTGCCCAGCGCCCGTCACTCAAACCACGGGCTACCATCATTTGTGCCGGGTGGCGGACAACTAGAAACTAGAAAAAGTTTTTCATATATATAAATTTCAATCTTGTTATCGGTGACGTCAAAACTTTGCCTTGAGAATGTGATGGTCTAAATTAGACTTGAGATTTTCTTATAGTTTGACGCTCCCTTCCATCGCTATGTGACCACCCCTTACCGCCGTGACTACCCGACAATCATATATCATATTTATTCATTTCGTATTTTATATTATTTATAATCAATCATTCACAAATTTTTTTGCTGGACTGGACGGTGGTCACGTAAAGTTTGACATAACTAGTTTGACATAGTTTAAAGCTCCGCCCTCCCCCTCCCCCCCCCCCCCCCGAGCTTCAAACTATGGCGCACTGTACATGTATAGGCCTACTTATCCTGAAACAATCTCAAACCGATGGGTGATCGTCGTCTTTGGTCGTGGCATCAGAACAACAAAGCTCGTTTAAGAATGAACGTGTCGGAGTCATTTCATCTACTACTGTGTATCTCAAACTTGGCCCAACTTTAGGTATTTGTACTGTGAAGCAATATCCTAACTCAATCCCAGCTTTATCACCTTGCTGTGACTGAGAAACACCCTTTGTATGCATGCATTTATTCTAAGCTATTCATTCGGTCGAGATTGCCGGTAGCCGGAATCGAAATGGTGTCCTCCTTGATAAGAGAGCCGTTATCGGTCAAGCACCACATATACAGATAAAACACCATGACAACGGCGTCCTCCTATTTGCATGGCAATGATCGGCGCTCAGAGTCAGTGTAGCTTGTCGTACTAAGGGAGGGATTTCACCCGTTTTACGTTGTGTACTAAAACCCGCACTCACAGCCTTTTATGTGGATTGCAAAGTACCCGGGGGGGAGGAGGGGGGAGAGATTGATGGATCCGCGGCCGCCGAGACAAATCGAACACAATCTCGGAGAATCGCTCGCGGGTCCGACTTTGACGTGTCCCGACTTCCGAAGACGACGAAAACAGAGACTTAGTTGAAACCAACTCTCGTGAAGGAAGGAAACTTTTTAATTAGGGAAATGCGATGCGAAGAAACTTGCTCGGTTAACTTTATACTCTGGGATTATTATACCCCATTAGCATTAGGGGGTAGTAGAGTAGAGTTCAATCCGACTCTTGCCAAGTTTTATATATACCCTGGTCGTTGTGTGTGTGAGCGCCGTACGGGGTCCGCTAGGCTAACGACCACTGGCCAAGGGGTTTAGTCAATAGCCGTGATTTAGGATGTTTGAAGAACACATATATTTTAAACTGTGCGATGGTAAAATTGAACAAGTTTGCATTTTTTAGACTCATGCAGGTTTATGAAGACTGAAACGACATTTTCGCTCTCCGTATAGCGGTGATCTTGATAAAGGGGTTCCACAGCAACTTTATGGGTGGCTTTTTCAAATACTGACATGTATTGGTAGCCCAGTGCGGTCCTCATCTGTGACGTCAGCGTATCCACAAAGTTACTGTGGAACGACTTGACTGAGCTGTCCTGTCGGGGCCGCAGGTATATTGTATTGGATAATTGAAATAATTTAATTATGAAATTCATCTTTTTGTAAAATTGGCTCTTAGTCTTAGGTCTGGACATTTTTGATACAATAGTTTTTCTAGTGTCCCATGTAAAATGACTTCAACAGTACATATTTGCATGTTTTCAGCATGTTTATAAATTTTATTTGCGAGTACAACATCGTTTCATTTAATGTGATAACGTAGGGCCGTGGTCGATGAGGTTTTGGTGCGTTAAATCATAGTTTCTGCGTTGCAGCTTGGAATACCATGTCTGAGGTGTAGATGTCATGTGTACCTATTCAGTGTTTTGTCGTCCACCAGGTTTGTTTGCCTCGTTTAGCATCGTTGTCACAATATGAGACAGACACGGCGACAATCTCAGACATCGCGTCATTAGTGACTAACGAGGGACCACTGTGCATGTCTCACTAAGTAGTGGACTAACTTTCAGCGTCCTCCGTAGATCAAAGCTTTGTGCATGACAGCCAATAAGGTCGCCAGAGAACTGAAGCCGGATCCAATCAAGTGGAAACTCGAAAGTTAGTAATGTCTTGCGTAATCACCGTCATTAATTTGAGTATATATATAAGAGTTTTTCTTCGCCTATCGCTTAGTTACCCAAGACTGTCACTTTTTACCCTCTCAGAAGGGATGCTGGAACTTGGACCGGTGACGTAGGATCGCTCTACCCGCCAATAAAGTATTTGCACAAAATTTCGAACTCAGTTATGCGGTTTTCAACAAGCATTTCGTGCATGTAGCTACCAATTTTGCATAAGTATTGTCATTAATGCATAATATATAAACAACCATATTTCTTCTCTGTGATGATATTTGGCCTCTTATTTTTGGCATCGATGCAAAGTTGTTGTAGATAATCAACGATATGTATTGTGTAAATCGCCATGAAAACTTCATACTCACGTTTTACGAAAAATAAAAAATAAGTAGGTGGTAGATTCGAATAGATAGAAATGTTATTGTCGAGCTTTAATCGTTTTGTAGATCAGTCCGATTTCAATATATTCTTTTAATTTCTGTGTCCAATATATGTGCGACATAAAGCTAGTTCTGTGTGCTGGCATCGGCTCCCACAACTAGACTACTTTTAAAAGCATGGATGACGTTAGTCTTGTACCCAAGATAAACTTACAACCAAGTTCGTACACGCATCTAATATTTAAAACCGTATATTTCCTGCAGGCAAATGCTCTTTTTAAATCCGTACAGTTCCCCTCTCTGATCTCGTGTCGCAACACGCTGAAGTATTCTTGACTTCCTACACGACGAGACACTCTTGTATCCCCCTTGAAGAGTATTACGCATTCATGGGGCATTCGACAACCAGATCCCTGTGCTCTTTAGTCGATGTACTGATCTACTACACTTGGTATTAAGTATCCCATCCCCACAGGAGGCACGTGTGTCTGTCTGTCTGTCTGTCTGTCTGTCTGTCTGTCTGTCTGTCTGTCTGTCTGTCTGTCTGTCTGTCTGTCTGTCTGTCTGTCTGTCTGTCTATGTGTCTGTCTGTATTGTGTCTGTCTTATATTCTGCTCTGTACAACTCTTGTCACGCACTCGAGATCAGTCTATGAGACGCCAGTCAGTTTAACAGATAGATTTAGTAGGCATGGTTAGGTTCGGTAACTTTAGGCAAGCTAGTCTAGGCTACAGGTTGCGTTCGTATGTTAGGCATCCACATAGGCTAGGAAATGTATGGTATGGTAAGGTAAGGACTGTGCTATGCCATGCTAGGCTAAGCTAGGCTAGGCTAGGCTATGCTAGGTTTGGCAGGTTACGTTAGGTAACATTATGCTTGGTTAGTTAGAGTAAAGTTAAGTTAGGCCAGGTTGTGCAAGAATGCATTCAAGTCTAGGCTAAGTTAGGTTTAAGTTAAAACATTTCGCTAGACCAATTAAGTTAGGTTCTAGTCTAGGCCGCATTGAAGATCTCGCATGGAAGATCTCGTTATAGATAAGGCTAGGTTGGTTAAAGTTAAAGTTGCTGTAGATTAGCTTATATGATAGGCAAGACTTTAGTGTTACTTACGTTAGCTTAGGTAAATGTAAGCTAGGTTCAGTTCGGCAAAGTTGACCTAGGCTGCGTGAGGATAGCCTGCGTTTGATTGAGCAAGTTTACATTAGATCAATGTAAATGTTATCGAGTTTAGACTTTGTTTTGCCGGGTTGCACACGCCTGTAAAAGTTGTTCCCCGCACGATTGGCGTGACTGCAATTGTACCGAGAGACTGCACCTATGACGTCACGGTAGTCTTAGCCCCCTCTCAGGTAAGCGAGCCATCCATCCAGCCAGCTGTCACTTGTTCGCCCTCCTCGAACGTGTTAATCTATGGCTCGTGACGTCACCGGGGGGGGGGGGGCAGTCTTTTGTCTTCCGTCTCACCCTTTGTGTGCGCCGCGGCGCGATGTGTTAATTTTAAACACGCGTTACGTTAGGCCGCATTTAGCTCCGCGGGGTCGCGGTCTTGGTTGTTGTTGTTGCTCTGTTGCACTCTGAGGGTGGATTCAGGGGGGTGGGGGGGGGGAGACGTCTTGGTTTCTGTATTTGCGGAGCTATAGAAGTGGCAGTGATGGAGGGTTTCTAGTCCATTGACAATGAGTTACTACACATGGACATACACAAAAGGTTTAGTTTACAAAATTAAATTTAGGTTGTTTTCGCCTTTGTTTTTTAGTGAAATAATTTAACAAGTAGAAGCTGATTATGTTGGCAATACTTTGTGCCTCATTGTTAACGCCACATATTATATTATATGCCTACATAATATATACATGCATTTTATAATGTGTCACACGCAGAAACTTATTGACCCGGAATAATGTTAAAACCACACACACACACAATTGTAAAACGATACCAAGGTCACTCACTTTTAAAAAACCGGTAAAGTAAGTGACCTTGGTATCGTTTTACAATTGTGTGTGTGGTTTTATGCATTATAATATATTTATTTTAAAAAAATCCTTTAAATTATGTATTTTACTCAGTTACAAAGTACATTTGAAATACCAATCCTACAATATTACAACATTAGAAAAAGTAATTTGTTTACGAGCCTAAATTTCACTTTTTTGATGTGTTCGATGTGTTATTGAGACATGATTCAAAACGATAGTTTCGCGCGGTTTTAACATTGTGGGACGTAGGCCTATAGACTCACGCCCAGGTGAACGAGCGTCAACATCCGATCAGCTGTCTGGCCGTGACGTATGTAGCTGCGGCGGCTTCACTCTCTCTGTATATCGGAATGACTCCTGGAATCACTTGCGGCGCTCGTAAACACGGCCGGGGCAATTAGGTAACCACTCGAGTTTTACGGGGCGCTTTGAGGGTGCGCGCGGGCGAGATTTATGTCTACCGCCGGGTTCGAGGCCCGGATGAACGCACTTCCATCACCGCGTGCATCGTAGATCCATGCGGTAACCATATCGGCATACGTGACAATAATGCAGTGTGTGTTACCGGAAAAAAAAGTTGTCCTCTGAACCGTACGTTGGCCAACCCGCCAAACTGTAAAATATTATTGTAAATGGCCCGAATTCAAGAGGTCCTAAGTCTTTTTCTAGTCTTAACTATAAGACCAGCCTAATTTTGAACCTCCTGTAAAACCAGACCCAGGTCACATGAAGTTACAAATTCCAGGTGGGAACAAGGTCACAATGACCAATGAATGACCATTCCAATAATATGTTTTAGAATGTGTTAAGATATTTTCATGGATTCACAAGATATTCAAAGTTGATCGGTCTTAGCGATAAGACAAAAAAAAGACTTAGGACCTCTTATGAATCAGAGCCCTGGTAAATAATAAATAACAATAAGAAATTAAATGGAATAGGCAACACGCGTACGATTTTTTTGTTAAACCAAACACTTAGTTTCATAGTATTAGATACAAAAAGTATATTAATGCAAGTCGCACGTAAAAAAGAAATTTTTAAATAGGTTTAATGTGGTCGCATTTATTGAAGTTTAAACTGGGGATCTGAAACGCGTACAGGTGGCTGTGACGCAATGGTTCTGTAGTCGTGGCAAAGCAGACCAATCGCTGAGGCGGTGAGCGTACGCAGAACAAAACTATGACGTCAAATCCACTCTACATGGCGGCGGCTCGTTTTACGCGCCCTTTTATTTATCGTTACTAAACCAATTATTTTGAGGCATAGACTGATCCGTTTTTCAAAATTCAAAGGCACAAAATTATTAAATGAGAGACAAGGTATTTAAAAATGGATTAACATTTTCATACGCGTGTTCCCTATTGCTGAAGACAAAATCGAAGAATGGCGATGATTTAAATGGGCTTTATGTGTCATATTTTTGCAACGATGTTTATCGAGAATATATCATCGTGATTTGTATGCACATCTTTTTTTCACGTACATATACCCATTTGCATATAATAGGTTATATTTTGGAAAGTTTTGAGGCCAATCTTACTTCATTGTGTTGTTGGGCGAAGGGTTAAAGAGTTGTAGCAGTGAAGACTTCTAAAGAAACGAATTTGTATTCATCAACTCTCAACAATGGAATAACGTTTACAAGTATAGGAGAGAAAAAGTTATGACCCGCACCAATTCAAGTTTGTGACCTCAGTTGCATTGCAGATTATATATAGTCTGTATATGGTGTTCTACATCATGATTGTTGTAAACACTACCACATGATCCAAGGCTGAAGTATCTACACTCTACACTCTACAGTATACTAACTTAGGGCATATAGTTGCACCTTTGAGGTGTACTTTCATAGCCGTTTCTAGACAATAACTACCCCTAGCGGAGTAGTTGGTGTAACAACGTGCAGCGTCCGGATGAAGTACCAGGCTCCCATAACGTGGGAGGAACTTGCTTCAATCAACCCGATGGCCTACCCAGATTATAACTAGATCCTGTGGTTATATGGGTCACCCCCTCTCTTTGCTATATAGCTGACCGGCTTAAGACTAGATGTATATAGCGTTGAGCGTGTAAGGCATTGAGAAGATAGCATGTCAAGCTATTGATGAAACATAGGCCTATGTAGATATAGATTATAACACGACCTAAGATGTGTTAATCCCTATTTTTGACACCACCAATCAATTTTTTCAATTAAAAACGACCTAAGTGTACACCTACATCAAAAGAAAGTATGGCTCAATCTTAAAAATTAATACACTTAAAGGAACTTAATACAAAAGTATCAACTAATACTAAAGTAATGGGTCCAACGTAGCGTGGAGGGGACGAATAGATCCAACGCTATATTGTTTATAACATCGTTATTACTCATCGCATCTCATTGTATACGAATTTGGCAGTCGGCTACTGCAAGAAAGTACGGCCAACATACAAGTCTCGGGCGCCGTCTCTCGAGCTTCCTTATTGGCCAATCCGTCTACCGTAATGACGTATTTAGATGTCCGGCTATATAGTGCATTAGTACAGTGAATACACGTCCGGCCGCGGAAACGAGCGGACTTGGACGATAACTCCCGAGTAATGGCGGAGTTTGGGGGAGTCCCCTACAGCCTACACGACGCATAAACATAATAGACTCGTTCGTTCACATGAGAAGCTGCGCGTAAGTCTTGATTCAGACCTCGGACTACATAAATTGTAAGTTTAGCATCGCCCCCCGATAAAAGATGCGAGTCTTGAGTCCATTCAGCCATTGTAGTAACCTTTTAATTCTATCTTCTTTCTTTAGGCACACAGAAGAGATATAGTATACCATCTACTTGTTACTGTTGAACATGATTTTGTGCGTAAGAAAAACGAATTCTTCAACAACTGAATACAGTTTTATAGTTTACTCGACTGCATGGTTAGGCCTATATTTAATGCCTCTCTATCTATATCAAATGCCCCTCTCTGGGTCTCTATAGATGGAAGTTGATGAAATCCCCGGAAGTTAGATTCTGACCAACATTTCCACAATCATTCTAAAAAAAACATCCCTCGTGATTTTGGAGAGGAAAAATCTACGACAAAATGAAAGCAATTGATTTCTCGACACGAATTGTGTTGCCCGAAAAAGCGAGCATCACTCTAAAAGATTTATCTTTCATTCTGTATACATTGACATTCTATCAATATTTTCAATGTCAAATGTCTTGTGAACTTCGACATCCACCGTAACCCCGGGAGCTGTAGGAGACTTTGACGACGTTGAGAATGACAGTGCCCACCGCACCTCGTGACGTCAAGACGTTGAGAATGACAGTGTCCACCGCACCTCGTGACGTCAAGACATTGAGAATGACAGTGTCCACCGCACCTCGTGACGTCAAGACATTGAGAATGACAGTGTCCACCGCACCTCGTGACGTCAAGACATTGAGAATGACAGTGTCCACCGCACCTCGTGACGTCAAGACATTGCGAATGACAGTGTCCACCGCACCTCGTGACGTCAAGACATTGAGAATGACAGTGCCCACCGCACCTCGTGACGTCAAGACGTTGAGAATGACAGTACCCACCGCACCTCGTGACGTCAAGACATTGAGAATGACAGTGTCCACCGCACCTCGTGACGTCAAGACATTGAGAATGACAGTGTCCACCGCACCTCGTGACGTCAAGACATTGAGAATGACAGTGCCCACCGCACCTCGTGACGTCAAGACATTGAGAATGACAGTACCCACCGCACCTCGTGACGTCAAGACGTTGAGAATGACAGTGCCCACCGCGCCTCGTGACGTCAAGACGTTGAGAATGACAGTACCCACCGCACCTCGTGACGTCAAGACGTTGAGAATGACAGTACCCACCGCACCTCTTGACGTCAAGACGTTGAGAATGACAGTACCCACCGCACCTCGTGACGTCAAGACGTTGAGAATGACAGTACCCACCGCACCTCGTGACGTAATCTTCTCCAGATGAAATATTGGAGCTGTGTAAATTAAAACCGTTTCGTTCCGCGTTAGCGAGATCGCGTCTTGTAATGAGCTCCTTCAGGCCACAACAAGGGGTATTTTTAATGTCGGACGGCATGAGGGGGCGGGGGGAGAGGGGGGGGGGTAGATAACTAATTACCTTACACGACGACTACGAAGGGTAATTATTTATCTGTGAGAAATACTTTGTGGGTTGTCTGCGGAGGGAGGAGAGTTTAAATATATTCTTACAGATCCGAGTGCATCATAGTTTTTCTCTTGTGTGGCAGCATTAATTTAGAGGGGCGTCGACATGGCGTTTGTTCTAAATGGATGCTGACTCAGTGAATGTATATAGTTATACAAACTTACATAAATCTAATATGAACTGTTTAGAACAATTCCATTGATTGCGTTTGAAGATATATGTGTCGCGCACAGTAGCTTTTTGGCTTCACAGTTTTAAGCTCTGTCTTATTAGCCACTCCAGTTGAGAATCAGTGTGTCCATTTACTGAAAACGTTTAGTAAACCGTAAAAGGAGAAGCATGGAGAAGGGTGGCATGCTAAAGAGCAATTTGTTGCCACAAAGTATACGCTTTTTTTAAATTAATTACATTGCCAAATATAATTGAAAATTTTCTGTATATATATATGTAGTCAATCGCGGTTTGGATTCTACCTGCCTGGATGCTGTTGATAAGCCTCGAACCTATCACGCGATACAGTATCGAACTCGCAGCGGGCAAATGGTTGCATGGCGTGCAATGTAATCTATAGTTACAGGCCGGGCCGAGAGATGGCTCCGCTGTCGCTCTGTGACGTAACGACTTGGTTGCATGGCGTGTTGTGTAGCGTATAGTTACATGCCGGGCCGAGAGATGGCTCCACTGTCGCTCTGTGACGTAACTACTTGATTATAGGTATCGGTGGCCCTACGTCGTTAACCCAGTGGTCGCTGCACGCAGAAGCGATTCATGTGCATCCATAAATGTCGAATTATTTCTCGTCCATGACATTACGGGGTATCGGAGACTTCTCTCGCTTGTGGTCTAAGCTAGCAGCATAGGATTGTCGCTCATATATTGCTCAGTTTGTTGATCACTTGGCGCAACTGATTCTAAATAAATTTGCTTTATTCATCAGCTATGACCAACTTTCCACATAATTGCTTTATTCATCAGTTAACTACTATCGTACCTTGCTAGAACTTTGTTTATGCTTCGCGATTTTTTAATTTGTTTAGGTAAATACGAAGAGCCGTACTATAGCATGCTCTTTATGTGACACTCAAGAAGGTAAACATATTTAAAAGCTTTCATGAATCAGAATGTTTCGTTGCAAAGGTAATTTAGAGGGATGAACAAGATTCGGTTTTCTTGTATAGCTGCTGATGGCTCTCAACCGTCGGCAAGTGCACAGGAATTAGCTTACAAGTGCCATGTATATAGGCCTAAGTATAATGTCGTCGTACAACAACTTCGGTAATGCTTTCGTGATCCATCAATGACGTGTTTACGGTCTCGGCCAACCCCAGCAGGTATTTGAATTAAACCACGGCCGCTGGTTGGCTGCCGCTCACCCACCAGTGACGGAAGCATTACCGAAGTTGTTATACGACGACTAGACTACTCAGATGCCATACAATGAATCATTTATAGAGATGCATGGCTCAGCGGAAAAACACGCGATACTCTAATTTGGGAGGTCGCCGATTCGATTGTACCCTCCGGCAATCCTGACTGAAGCTTTTCCAAAGTTTTTCTCATCATAACTCGAATGCAGGGCCCAGATTCACAAAAGTGCCTAGTGCTAAGACGTCCTAGTTTAGGCAAATCTTAGTGAAATTAATCACGCATATATCGCTCTGCAATGTCCTAAAGATACAATATAGTTATATAACAACAGTTTAACTAATAATATTGTATTTGTGAATGTGAAGTAATACCCAAGGATGATTTATCTTGATTTATCTATCTAGGATTTGCCTAACTTAGGACAACTTAGAGTTAGGCATCTTTGTGAATCCAGGCCCTGGGATTTAGTTCTATATAAGATAGAAATTCCTCCTTCTTCTCGGAATTTCTTGACAACTATCCGAACGCCCTAACATATACCTAGTTAGGTATCTAATAAATAATTCCGTTTTAATACAGTCGACCTGACAATAACTATTGTTTTCATTACGCTGGCTTCTCGTGCTTGTGTGTATTTTAGTTCTATATGCATTCGATTGTTATAGGAATAAAATGATGATACATTAAGATTGGATTTGATTGAATCGCATTGATTTGAAGAAGGACACATCAGGTAAAATTTTCATGCATATAGGGGTTTCCTGTGAGAGAAAATACTTCAAATATAGTAGATAACATTGACCATGGATACAACTATAAAAGGCAACCCAAGACTACCTTACATATTATGCTTTCGTCAGAGGCGAGGCACTCGTAGCCAACCAGCGAACCGCCCGAGACAAGCGCGCGCAGATAACGATCGTTGATTGGCTACGAGTACCTCGCCTGTGACGACAGCATGTGTAAGGGTTGTCTTGGGTTGCCTTTATCTCCGAGCCACAATAATCTCGACCCTAATGAAATGCTTTGCGCTTGTCACTTGTTGAGCTTATACTCGCCTCGACCAAACGAATACAAACGATGTCTTGATGAGCGCGGGCGTGCTCATGTTTTCAGTCCGTATAGTAGCCGATCTTAATTACTGATCTCCTCGATGAAAAAGTCAATCTGCTCGCGTCCCTCGGGTCCGTTTAGATATAGCCATAGTCGGCTTGTGTTATTTTCCCGCGTGCTTCTCTCCTTTGTACTCGCGACCTGATAACTGGGTTATTCGAGGAATATTTCCCCCTCTGGCTCTCGAGAGAAGCTTTTCTTTGCTGCGGTGGAAATCTCTTTCCATGAGATCTTGTCACGAACTGGGTCCGCCGCCGCATCGCACTCTTGTACGCAGTCCTGCAGTGTAGTCGGTGTCAGTATAGTTTTTTTTTTTATCAAAATCTTACAAAATAAACGATTTGTGCTTATTAGAGCCTAAAACGTTCCAAAAGACTCGTTTTATGCATTTTGGAAGAAACCTCTACGAATCCCAGCCATAATCAATTTTCCTCTCAAAAGTGGAATTTTTGTGTTAGATAAACTGAAATCGAAAGTGTAGTGAAGTGTAACGTACGGTGCAGCAGTCAGTTATTGTAATGTAATGTATAGTGTAGCTTGGTGCAAGTCAGGTGTATTTTAGTGCAGCACGAGCGGGTAGTGTGTAATCTTTTTTTGCAGTTTAATTTTTAATTGGATGTGAAATTTGTTGAAGACGAAGCATTGAGTTGTAGTTAGTGTAGAGTGCACTAACACACTCAATGCTTCAAGTATTGTATCGTTTGAGTGTCTAGTGTAGGATAAACGCCCAACACTATACCAGTGGCGGCTCGTGGTATAAAATAATAGGGAGGCCTGGACAGTTCAAGAAAGACCGAATATCTAAGCAATGGAAATTAGCAGCAGTTCAGTGGAGGTTTGGGGGGTTTGAGGAGGCCCGGCCTCCCTTGCCTCTCCCCACCAGCCGCCACTGTCGAGGATTCTATACACTCAACGCTAGTATGACATGCAGTAGTGCAGAGTATAGTTTAGTGTAGCCGGTCGTAGTCGAGTGTAGCATAGAGTAGCCTGGTTTAGTTTAGTGTAGCCTGGAGTAGCATAGAGTGCCGCACACGCCACCAGCAGATAAGCCCGCCCCACGGCACGTGAATACCGTACAGACTCGTGCCGCGGCTATCTGGGAAATGTGCCTTTTCGTTTTATCTCTCACCCCCCTCCCCTCTCCCCACCCCACGATCCTTGACATTTAACGGGTTGGAATAAATTAAGAAACTTGGGTCGCCACGTGACTCGAAAAATGTAACGAAACTTATTAGAGCTAGGCCCATCATAAAACGGATCTATTGATCAAGAGTGGCATGTAGCCTATCCCTGATTGAACAGGCACTCACTCGATAATCCAACTATCCAACGAATCACATTAATATAATTGCTTTCATCTTGGAAGTTCATATCCAGTGGTACTAGAATAACACACATTACCTTGAAACAGTGCTACTGAGCTCACTTTAGTTTAGTGAACATGTTCGTACACCCCTGTTTCTACTAGACACTCGTTATTCTTACTTGGGCCACCCTTGTGTCCGATGTCCCACACTTTACACACCCCTGTCAGCACTAAACCTGTCACGTGCCGCCATCATACGTGATTGAATTAGTCGGGGCGCGTAAGTGAAGTAATTGCCAGCATCACCGGACTGTCACATCCTCCTCGGACCCCCCCCCTCCCGACCTCTGATTCAGTCTGCCGCCGCCGTATTTAGTACTCGTCGTCCAGAGATTCTTCCTGTAAAATGATGAGGGGACCCAGCGTTTATTTGTTGAGAATTTTTCAGGATATTTCGAAAGTGATTTGTTATTTTGGAAACCATTTCCACGGCTAATAATTAAGCGAGCGAAGCGAGCGTTTCCACGAGACTCTTATGGCACTTCGTTCTGTTTTTTTTTTTTTTTTTTGTACCAGACTCTCATGGCACTTCATGCTGTTTGTTTTTTGTTTTGTTTTTATGTCTGTCGATAGCGGTCGAACGGAAAGTCCGATCAACTTGAAATTTGAACCATCCACAAGCCTCGATGTGGATTGAAGGTGTATAGTTTTGAGGCAAAATCGTTCGAAAAGTTACAAAGTTACACTCAATAACTGTTAGTAACGGTGGCGGACCGCCGCGAAAACACTAGACAGACCACGAAAATTCTTAGCAACGCAAATTGCACTGCATTCAACAATATCGGGAAGTATAATAGCTATGGAAAATAGAAACAATTTTGAAATGCACAGTCTTGAATTGTTGTTAATTGTTGTTTTTATTAGCTTTGAGATCTTTTCGCCAGAACGTTCGTAAATATGGACGCGCTCGCTTATCAACGCGTCAAACAGAGCGTTTTCCTAGTAATAATTAATTAGTTTCCAAAATGACAACCGTAATGATTGCGATATCTGACATTTTGTTAATTTAGTTTTTAGTGAACTTATTAAACTACATGTTTCCTTATTGTTTTATTTTTTTGCGCAACAATATTGTTTTTTTTATTATTATAAATATTATTTGCTTTTCTTTTTTCAATATTTACAGTTCATTATAGTAAATTAGATAACATAATAAGGTCGTGGGTTAAGGCTGGTCCACACAGATTTTCAAGACATAATGCATAAGGTTTTAAGACGTTGTTTTAAAAACAACAATGAAAACAACGTCTTAAAACTAAAACTTTGTGTGAACGCCAGTACGTGTTTCCTATGATCCAACTTTACGACTACGCGTTAAACCTTAAATCGTATGTTTTAAAAATCTGTGTGGACAGCCCTTTCAACACTTCATCATGAATGAAAATGATGACATCACAAAACTAGGCCTGTACCACTTTTCCAATATTATGTACCGGTAGCGTTCTTCAGATGGCAGCGCGGATTAGCGCCCAAACGGATTAGAAGCGAAATTTATTGATTCCGTTTTCGGAACAAAACACCTTCGGCTTGGCGCGGGTTTTAATATTGTGTTGGGGGACCCACCCACCTTTCTCTTGAACGATGTATTGTTCAATTTAAAATTCACGTCACGGGAACAATGTTGGAATTAGCCTTAATCAAGTGTTGTCAAAGAAAAAATCATATATTCATTTTTTTTAAAAAATGGTTTGTCATGGTAAAAAAGCAAAAAAAAAATAAAATAAAAGGAAAATAAAAACAACCACTGGCAATCAGTCATCGCCTGTGCACGTTATATAGATCAGGCTAGCGAGATATCCATCAACAGCCCCGACATACTATTATATCCAGTGACAATAATAACTCAACTGCCAATATTTGATTTACCCCCTCCCCCTCCCCTTCGGAACACTCCCCCGATTGTCTTGCTGGCTGTGCGCTTTGTCTCCCCGACAGATAGACAGACGGACAGACAGGCCATTCTTCTTGTCACGTGTCACGCGCATCGGACACCCGATATTAATTCATCGGCTCTCTATTATTGAACTCTGCGCCGCGACAACACTATATATCATACAGACGTCATAATGTGACGTCATTATGAGTAAACATCATCATTATATAGCTGAGTAATCACCGTGTTATGAGTTTTGTTCAATTAAATTAATGTTTGTATAGAGAGCTCGTCATTTAGAGTATAGGCCTACAACGAAAATATTTATGTTTTCGGTAGAATTTGTAGTCGACACGTTGATGTATGGTCGAAAACAATCGGGGCTGTGCGTCAGAGTTGAGAGAATCGACGGTCAATCAAATTTGAAATGTCAAAATTATATCCCAGGGTTGTTTGTGAACGAATATATGAATATCTGCCTTCGGGAAAGTCGGCTCTAAAATAAAATGGATTTTTGGGGATTTCGCTAGACAACGGAAATTGTAAAATTATACGGACGGGAGGGGGGGGGGAGGGGGGGAGAGAGACGTTGATTAATCTAAGTGGAACAAGGTATGGATGGATGGATATATTGATTTTAGATTGGATATAAGTGGATGAATAATTAGTGTATAGTTGTGGGAAATTCAGCGTTTAGCACAAACGAATGTCAATTATTGAAAGTGCTACAAAGTGCTAAATCAGGAATAATGCTGCAGCTAGATGCTCAAGGCGATTAGATTAGATATATTCCCTTTTCTTTGAGATATTTCATTAAAATACTGGCATAAGTAAATAAAAACTTTCTCAAATGATGATCAAGAGCTTACATTCGAAGCTTTCTTTGGTCCCAAAGCTCAAGTTGGGCTCAAAACCGCCATTAAATTGGTAGATTGTAAATCACAATTTAAAAATGTCTGTTAAATTTCAAATACCCGATGTTTTATGGCAAAAATTGTATTGATGCTACAAAGCACATGTATATACATGTATTACAGTACTAAATATGGCTATCAAACTGAAAGTGATTGTACTTCAAAGAATGAACATTTTTCGTGACTGTAATGATCAGTTTCAAGAATATCCCAAATCGACTGATTTTACCCATAAAACTACTTCTCCCTTACGTTATCGCATAAGTCCAATAGTACCTACAATCAGTACCATCTGTAAGTACAATTTACTACCTTGTTTGGATATCTGGAAATTCCTAACACAGGGGTTGTGATGAATGTGGCTTGTGCACTCGACTCGTTACAAATGTGTGAAAGAATGCCAGGAGTGATGTGTCGATTTTCTTTGAAACAGCGTGCACGAAAGGGTCAGAAGTAGACAAGTATCTGTGCTCGGTACGTCGGTACTTATACACACGTATGTTTGTATGTTTGCGTACAGACAGACAGACGGACGTGTCCTTAGCGCAATCCACCGCAGCACACGCGCGCGCGCCAATAACAGGACACCACCCGACCCGACGACAGTTTATTGATGCGAATGCTCGAGGAGAAACTTCGTCTCCCCCCCCCCCCCCCCCCCCCCCAACGCAATAAATCTCAACGAATGAAATTGTCGAGGTTTGCAACTACGCGACGCGACTAAACTGCCGCGTCGTCGTTTTTTACCGATTATTATCTCATCTGAAAAACATCCCATAAAACCTACGTAAAGGTATTATCTTTCCCCGTTGCGCCGTACAGAGCGCGCGCTGTGGATTGTGTTTACCGTTGCCGCGCGCGTACAAAGCGCGCGTTGTGGATTGAGTTTGACGTCGCGTCGAGCTACATTATGCGAGGATGATATGTTTTAGAGTGCAGCTTGAACAGGGCAGAGGGTTTTGATTGCGTCTTTAAAACGCACTTTAAATGTATGGGATCATCGTTGAATAGATACTAGGAAAACGCTCTGTTTGACGCGTTGATAAGCGAGCGCGTCCATATCTACGAACGTTCTGGCGAAAAGATCTCAAAGCTAATAGAATGCACATTGCTTAAATTTGTCTAATTCCCATAGCTATTATAATTCCCGATATTGTTGAATGCAGTGCCATGTGCGTTGCTAAGAATTTTCTTTGTCATGTTTTCGCCGCGGTCCGCCACCGTTACTAACAGTTATTGACAGCAATAGAAATGTAATTTCTGCCTCTAATACGTATCCGATCACGTCTAAATTAGTATATTCGTGACCGGTTGAAACTGTACTACAAGATAGCCACCTCACATTTTGCTGTTACTGTTTTTCAGAAAAATATTTTCGAGTAACTTTTGTGTAACTTTGCCAATATTGATCAGATAGCCATTAAATGAACATATTCGTGACCGGAAAAAACTTTTAAAAAATATGGCTATCTCACATTTTGCCGCCATTTTGTTTCAGAAAAATATTTTGCAGTAACTATGGTGTAACTTTGTAACTTTTCAAACGATTTTGCCTCAAAACTATACACCTTCAATCCACATCGAGGCTTGTGGATGGTCCAAATTTCAAGTTGATCGGACTTTCCGTTCGACCGCTATCGACGGACATAAAAACAAAAAAAAAAAAAAAAAAAAAACAGAATGAAGTGCCGTTAGAGTATAGTACGGTACAAAAAAAAAAAAAAAAAAAAAAAAACAGAACGAAGTGCCATAAGAGTCTCGTGGAAACGCTCGCTTCGCTCGCTTAATTATCAAGATTACACAGGTGATCTTCCTCATACATGGACGGGATATTTCTTCTTTTGGAAAGATTATAACGTTGCTGCAACTTTACCGTTGAGTGTGTATTGTAAGTAGGTAGAGACCCAACACCAGTGACGGTTTGTCTCTACCGCTTCGTACAGTCGATGTATGCTGCCCGGTTAGTAGCGGAATGTAAACGCATGCACGAGTCACTGATCCAAGCTATCGTGTGCTGTCGTCGTCCACTCACTTGCGTTCTGCTACTAGCCGACTAGATTATATTGAGCCGTACGAAGCAGTAGACAGACAACCGCCACCGTTGGGTCTCTACCTCCCTACTACTCAACAATATATAATAAAATGCGTGGATATCTTATATAGCGTAACTGTACTAAAAGCCATTCATATGAGTTGCAAACATACCTTGTGTCGTATTCAGGCACTCGGTTTCAATTTGGAACATCTACAAAACCATCACGAATAAATGCTTGATGCTTGTTGTATTGGACACAACTTTTTTTTAAATTTTCCTTTTGATTCACCGTCTGCCAAGGCCGCAAAGATAACCGCCGTCGCCCTCATAACTTTATGGTACGAGTAATAACCGGACAGTACTCCGTGTTTCGGTTACCGACCGTCTCGATAAGCCACGTTGCATGCACGCGAGACGACTTCCAGATCGTCAACCTCGATCTCGATAGTATCTGGGGCAAAGGTTATTGGATGGAAACCATAAAACGATCAACTCAACGCAGACAGGCAACCCTTCTACTGAAAGGAATAAAGTGTTTTCAGCGGAGATTAATGACGTATTTTATTGCAGTCGCGTCTTTGTATCGGATGGTTGATATTAGATTTATCGCCGGAATATATAGTCGCGTTTTATTGCGAGGAATGATGACGACCGACCGGTGGCCAAAGACGTTGGAGCTGGAAGACGTAGCAAAATGAGTTAGGGCCTATTGTGCAGTTGACTTCTTTGGAATAGTCGCGTGGCCAAAGACGTTGGAGCTGGAAGACGTACCAAACTGAGTTATTGTAGTTGACTTCTTTGGAATTGTCGCGTGGCCAAAGACTTTGGAGCTACAAGATGTAGCAAACTAAGTTATTGTATATTTAGTCAACTTCTTTGGAATAATCGCGTATGATGACGGCCGGTGGCCAAAGACGTTGGAACTGGAAGATGTATAGCAAACTGTTCTGGCAGCCGACTTCTTTGGGTATAGCAAGAATAGCGTTATGCCACGGTTCCCATGCTTTTACGTCGGACGCTGACCAATCGTAGCAATCTACGTGGATTGCTCCACGTTCGTTGAGAATACTACGGGCTACAGTTGACCCAAGTCCGACGCAATGATATTCAACAGCTATAGTATAGGCTAGATGCGCAGCCTAGCAGCCACAAAGCGTGCCAATTTGATGCCATCTTGAAATGGGTCAATAACACAGGCGGGAATAGGAGTTTCTAATGCGACTTTCTGCCATTGGCAGCGCTAGCAGTACTAAAAGGTCCAAATTAGCATGTAAATTGCCCATTTCAAGATGGCTTCAAATCGCTACGCTTGCTACTGAGTGGAAGGTTGGGGGACTGGTGATCTAGCCTACTATAGCTGTTGAATATCATTGGTCCGACGTAAAAGCATGGATGGAAACCGGGCATAGGTTTCGAATACAAAGGTACAGTCATCCACTCCTCTACAGTGTTTTGTTTCGGACAAACATTGACCGAAACATTCCGGCAGATTGGTTCCCGCGGTTTTGACCAGGCAACCACTATGCTAGGCCCGTCCTGCGAGAACTGCGCGCGCATGTGTTTGTTGCATGAAAATTGCATTGCATTTTACCCGACTGAATGTTGTATTGTTGCTTGTTGGCAATCACACAGCCATAGAGATTGAACCCACTTGTCCCATCACGTTAATTCCAGCAGTCGGCGCTCTGGCTTTGTTAATTCTGGTTTCCACCTGAATTGTTTCACCCGACCGGCCGAGTGTTGCTCTCGTCGTGTAATTATTAATTTAATTATTCCTTTCTACGAACCACATTAATTAATTAATAATTGTACAATTCAACCGTAGTGGAAAACGGAAATCCGTGAAAAGAATTGAAATACGCTGAAAAGTCATGAAAACGGGCCGAATAAATTGCTGTAATTGCCGTGTTTTCTCGCACAAGAAGGGCGGCACGCACCCCTTTCTCTCTTTCTCTCTCCCTGCTGCTAGCACGGAACATTCTTATCTGCGGCCGGATCCGGCCCGGCCAGCGGAGAAACACTGGGAAAAGATGTAGGTTTTGGGTTTTATAATTAGGCGGTTAAATGTGGAAACAATTGGCTCGCTGGATGTAATGCTCGAGGTAGCGTTCAACCCCACGTTATAAGAATATCCGCATGGTTTGAGGGTTGAGGTTTGTGGTCGAGTGGCAACTTGCAAATTATTTACTTTTCACTAGAACGGGCACAACATTGGAAAGGCTATGAGCCAGTCACAAGAAATTGCTTGAATTCCTAACGCTAATGGCTCCACAACACTATATATTATATCCCTTGTGGAGTATGGACATCGATGCAAACGATAAGTTACTATACATCACTGCAATCACGCATAAAAGACAACAAAAAAGAGTGTAGTACATTTTTTTTTTTTTTTTTTTACTATACTTGTAACTCGGTGGTCCCTGCTTGTGTTGGTAGTCGTGAGGAGGTGGGGGGGGGGGGCGGTGAGTGATGTAGTCGCGTCTGAGAACCGCCCTTGATTGATTTGTTTCCTTCCTTCGGGAAGAACTCACATACATCTCGGTAATAATGGATCTCGTCCGAGACGCGTGCCGCGACACACAGGTGGGATGAGTGGGCCACACAGGTGGAATGAGTGCGCCACACGGGTGGGACGGAGCCACACAGGTGGGACGAGTGCTCCACATAGTTGGGACAAGCCGCCACATAGGTGGAATGAGTGCGCCACACGGGTGGGACGAGTGTCCTATGTGTCTCGTAGCATACGGAACATCAGTTGATGTAACTGCGAGGGTTGACGGTATAAAGATAAACACATACTTATTTTTTTTTTCGTACATTTTCCACTTGTATCAGAGTAGTTAGCCCTATCGTGTTTTTACGTATTAAGAAATGTAGATATTCGTTTATAGACAGTGTTTGAAAGGTTTTATATAATGTCTAAACAGCATTCGTCTCTCCATCCCCTGCCGACAGCGCCACGGTCTACTGTTATCTAGTAGACCGTGCACAGCGCTCTCTGTCTTAGACCATTTATAGATGGTCTAAGCTCTCTGTCAGACACAGACCACTTCACTCCGCAGTTGAGATCGGAGATGCGGGATTTAGCTACGACATAAACGTTATTATTGTGCAGTTTTCCCGCGATGTTCCCCTCCCTCGCTCAATCGATGCTGTTGCTTGTGGGTGCCAAGAAATAGTATACCCACCACTTCATGTGCTCGTATTTCTGATAATGTGTAGCTGTTAAGTGATACAACTATTTCCAACCCCCTCACTAGATGTGAGAGTGTTGGGGTTAATAGAGGGTAACGTGTTGGGAGTTCTTCAATTTGTCTTAAAAACGCGCGAATGGAAATGGAAATTCTGTTCAAGTGGTTCTTGGGTAGAGAGTAGGGATGCAATATCGTTAGACCATGGGGTAGAGACGCAATGCCAATATCGTTAGAGTAGACCATGGGATAGACGTTATAGTTGGTGCTTATAATGATGATTCTTGTCTAAGTAAATCTTCCTTGTTTCTTTTGCTTCTCTTGTTTTCTTGTATGGTTTTCATTTATATTTGTTTTCCCTTTGTTTTAATCAGTTTTGTGATCTATAGACAAATATGGTAAACATTAAATAAATTTAGTATAATGGTACCCCCAACCGCCCTTGCTGACGCCTCGTG
This sequence comes from Isoperla grammatica, assembly GCA_945910005.1. Classification (NCBI taxonomy): domain Eukaryota; kingdom Metazoa; phylum Arthropoda; class Insecta; order Plecoptera; family Perlodidae; genus Isoperla; species Isoperla grammatica. Next base: position 25,572,140 of record OX246743.1, read on the forward strand.
CGCTTAGCCACCCACGTAGCCAGTATAAAATCAAAATTATTTTGAGATTATGCGGAATTGGGTCTACAAGAAATGTAAAACAACAACAAAAATGATGCTCAATGTATTCCTTTGGACAAAATTCATTTGAGATATCGTTGACATTGTCTATTTTGTAATTTTAATATTTAGAATCTAGATCTACTTAATCTCAACATAGTAATAATTAAAGAGTAGTAAATAATGTCTCTAAAATAAATATCGTTTAAAGTTAAACGGCATGATCAAATGCTCACCACACAGTTTGAGCTACCTTTGTTGCACGCAATCTTGCTAGAAGATCGCCCCCACTTCGAGTCGAACCCAAAGCGCCCCGACCGCTGGATCACTCGGGCGGGCTGGGGTAATTGGCAATCCTCACCGCCCATTATAGAACTCGGACGTTACAAGGGTGGTGTGCTTTGATTACCCCCCTCCCCTAGGTGTAATACTACATGTCAGTAGACACGGGGGCGGACGTTTAGTTGGGCGGTCGCACATTCTAAAGTTGGTCTACGTTTCAAATCCGCCCCTCGGTTGCAGTACGTTACTCCATCAATTAGAGAGAGATGCTTCGTTATATCACTACAATCTCGACTACCCTAACATTGACCCCTATATACTTGAGTTAGTGTACACGTATAAAGAAAGCTGCGTACTTTTAACAGTTGAATATTGCAGTCGATAAAGAAGTTATCTTCCTACCAACGGGGCGACGTATTTTATTGTGTTCGTGAATACGGCGTTAAAAATTAATAATTTTTTATTTATAGATAGTACTAGTACAGGTATTAATGTTAAGTCAATGGATAGTATATTAAAATGGGGTGCATTTATTTTGACCACAGTTTATGTTTTATTTCATTTGAACGTCTTTCCAAAACAGTATTTATCGTTTACCCCCGCCTGTAGATTCAAAATTTTCATTTTGTTCCGCCTTTTTAAGTTACGAGCAAAAACCCTAAACACTCCCATTTTGTCTCGTGTATATATTCATCATATGAAAATATTTGTACATGGCGATGTATAAAGTGTTATAATAGAACCCAATGCAGACTCGATGTTGTTGTAAACCGGAAGTCTCGTGTATTTACTACGAGGAATGTCGACAATTATCTTGAGACAATGGAAGGACCAGCCAGCCGCCCTTCAATCATGGCTCCACACTCCAGCCTGCAATAAGGTTTACTTCGGCGGCCCCCGCCCCCGCCCAGGCCAGGCCAGGCCACATGCCTACAGTCTCTCGGCTGAAGGGTTGGAATGAAGCAGGGCGTAATGCCAGGATTTATCTGCGCTATTGTCTTCACCCCTGCGAGGGAGGGGGGAGGGGAAGGGTTAACTTGTCCGCAGGGGAGTCACGAGGGCACGTGTGGGCAACACAGAGGGAGTTATTTCTGTAACGTGCTCGGACACGTCACGTGCTGTAATATTGGACCATTGTGTTTTAACTTCTAACTTGGTTATGTGGATTCATCTATCTTTTACATCCCGGTTATACTCTTTGTTGAAGTGCACACATTACTTACTTATTTAACTATATTTTTATTACAATAAATTACTAAGTTATTACTATTATAGCCTTCATCCATGTCTGAGAAGGATGAGTGTGTATTGTAGGTTAGAGGCCCAACGCCAGCGGTAGTTTGTCTACCGCTTCGTACAGTCAACGTACACTAGTCGGCTAGTAGCGGAATGTAAACGCATACACGAATCACTGACTCGTACTATCGTGCGCTGTCATCGGCCGCGTGTACTTGCGTTCTGCTACTAACCGACTAGATTATATTGACCGGTACGAAGCAGTAGCAAAGACAACCGCAACCGTTTTGTCTTTCTCTCTCAACTGACCTCGCAGTATCTTGCAATGTGTAGTCATGGATTACGTAATAGTGAAGTGACGTATGTGATTTGACAACTACCAACCTAAATACTAGTTCCATCTCGTTCGTACGATATTGTAATGCTACTATCGGCGCGTCTGTTGGCTGGCGCTGTCAGGGCACATTCCAAGCGAGGCTCGTGCACTCTTTGCAGTGGAAATAAGAACCACGTACCGGGGATAATTCCGTTGAAATAGAACGACCATCTCTTTTGAGAATTTTACAGATCATATTGCTCGATAGTATACTCTACAATATACACTCTGGGAAGCCAAGGATCAAGGAGCACGTGGGACTCGAACCCCGTCCTCTACACACGCGCGGCCCGTGCGCCGCCACCGAGCCACGAACTCAAACAGGATTACCGGATGAAGTGCTGACTCGGACGTGGATAGGTTTACGACCCCGCGCAGTTCCAACACCATCTGAGCCGCCGCGCTAATCCCGCTTAGCTTTATATGAAACCTGTAAAGAGGGCCGGCCGAACAGCTTCGAGTAAACACTATAATGCGACTGACTCCACGCGCATAAATATCATGTGTGTTGATCTGTATTATTAAAGTCATAGAGTAATGATAATGTGTGCCTCGTTGGGTCTTTATTATAACATGTTTCTATGCAGAAAATCCAAGATTCTCTATTCCCAGTTGTATCACGTTGTGAACGGATTTCAAGCTATGTGTGGCATAATACCACGGAACATGCCCTATAGCACTCCATAGGGCCAGGCGGTGAAAATCCGTTGCAAATTAATAGCCACCATTTATATGACATACGTACGAGTTTATTAAAGGAATTTAACTATTTACTTAATGTATTATTAAGCTTAACGTCTTGCCATTGCTAATTTTAGTACGTTTAACAGTACCCGATGCAAAGATATTTAATTTTAAGCCGTTTTAACTAATTATTTTATATCATAATTTATAAAGAATGTATGTTGACCCTCGTAGTCTCTGAATGGCTCAAATCTCGTAATGCCGTGGCGGCCTCCGATTTACAATCATGGCAGCAGCTACACAATACGTCATCCAGCCCCGCCAATACGTCATCCAGCTCAGCCATATTCCAATATCTGCGCTCATAAAACATACGTGAGTCGACGCGTCCTCCTCTTATTCCAGCGAGACGGTCCCACAGATATTGTCGAGATGTCGTCGAGAAGTAACGAATGCAAACATTTATATTTCACACGTCTCGTTATATTATTTATAGCCCGCGGTCCACGTGGCAGTTTGGGGGGGGGGGGGGCGCCTCTTTCAACCTGGCCCCCGCGGCAGTTTGTCTCCATTACACGCGAGGGCCGACTCCAGGGGCGACGTCGGCGTCGTCCCTAGCGCGCTTGGCACCCGGCCTGCCCAGCGGGTGACGTCACAAAGACAATATGCCGCGACGATGAATTGGAAAACGCAATGTACGGAAAATTGCGTTGAAAATATGTTTTTTGCGAACGGAGGGGAGGAGAGAGGAAGATCCCTCCCCCCCTCCTCCCCCCACCGCCTTCTTGTCCAATTGTTTCCGAGTTGTGTCGAAGATGCGCGGGGGAGATTTGATTCAATAACCGCGGGGGCTTTAAGACGTCGTTTTAAAGCACGTTGACTGGCGTCGTTGTGATTCGAATAAATAAGGAGGAGCCGGATGACAGATTGTGTTAGGATATAATATTGCGAGGGGGTTTTCTCTGTAATGCAACAGGAAGGGAGTTTATCTGCAATATGATGGAGATGGATGGATGGGATTCCCCTGTTAGGGATGTTTTCTTAAATAGGTACCAATTGTACTTTAATTCAAGTAGCGGGAATCGAGGCCGGTAACTCCCTTATGAAAGATCTCGCCTGTGCTCGGCCATGCCGTGTATAATGCCTCGCTCACACTTTTGCCTGTAACGGAAGTTATCTTTGCGATGTGAACTGATCTCAGTTAGCTTAACTGCAGTTGACGATACGTTCCCGGAACCTAGGGTGTAGTTAGCGACTAGCTTGTGCCCGCGTATGATGTGGCGAGTTCTTGGAATGTTACTGGTGGGATTTGGATTCCATACGCTTTTATTTTGCATCCACCTTTTCCCCAGTTCCCTCTTTTTTTTAACTTGCGACTTTTTCTTTTCCTTTAGTAGTTCACTTTTTAAACATATTACTTTAGAAAAGAAAACTTTTTACAGCGCCAATGATGATTTAACAATGTAACAACGATGAACAATTTAAACTAAACTCCTCTTCATACCAGTTTATTTTCTTGCCACCAGAATGCATCTATAGTCTATTTTGAGTTGACAATTATTGTCAGGTTTCGATTATTGTTTAGCTTTTCCTTGCTTATATTGTTGTTAATTGTTGTTTTTATTAGCTTATGAGAATATTTCGCTAGAAATGTCGTAGATATGGACGCGCTCGCTTATCAACGCGTCACTCAGCGCGTTTTCCTAGATGTATATGTTTATGTTATAGAAAAAACTAACTAACTGCCTAGTTACTTCTTCAGCATTAGTGGGCGGGTTGTCACTTCGCTCTTTTCTGTCAATTTCCCCATCCATCATGTATGAATGAATTAATAGTAAATATTTAGCGCGTGTCTCGTATGTTTACCACCTCTCCGTGTTGCTAGCGCTCCTATCGGCCACCAACAACACTAACCACAATTGCTATGTACATGTTTGCCGGGGTTGATGGATGGCGCGGTGTGAAGCTCCCGGCGTGCATTGGAGCTACGAGACGTAAACAACACGGACGACGCGTGAAAGTTCGCTGCCACCTATTTGTTTGTTATATATATATATACCGGCGGCGCAATGCACGCCGGGAGTTTCACACAACAGATCAACGCGATCGTGCTGCGGTGGACATAAGCCGGTCTTGCACCTAGTAGGAGACTTCTGGTTCGAGACTGGCTTGACTACATTGATTGCATTTCTTTCTTCGGAGCCAAATACTATGTCGATGATTTATTAATAACGATACACATTTTTTCACTTCAACTAGATCAGGTCAGATAATTTCAAGTGTCTTCCATTTAAATATTTCCCACGGTCTTCGTTTCACCTCTTTCAATATTATCTCCATTTGTATAACATACTTCATATTTAACAGTTCTGTCTTGTAATTATATTTTCATTCATATTATGTTTTCATGTTTTTTGTATTGTATTTTGTATTTTGTATATTTAATTATTTTTGGGTGGTTGTATTGCTATCGTTATCATTTCCAGGTTCTTTCATATATTTTTATAATTTATTTGTTCATTAATATATTTAGATTTTAAGTAATTTTAGTATGGGTTGGCAGTCACTCTGTGTGTTTGGAGCTGTGCTCTTTTCTGTCAACCCCTATTCACTTTTGTAATGAATGGGAATAATTAATAAATAAATAAAAATAATTTTAACTTAACAGATTGTTTTGAAGATTGTTCGTAGATCTTGGTAATTTAGGGCTGCGTCATTCAATTTTTTTTATATGTTATAAAGATAGAAGAAAAACCGTGAAATCCTCTTGTTTTTTTTGTTTATGAATGGCCGTGGTGTTGTATTGAACACTTCCCAAACAACGATGTGTTGTATGGAGCCAGCCACCCGCGCGGTTGGGTCTACAGCCAAGTGCTTCACTGGCCGGCGTCGCCGCTTCGAGTACCCCGTCGGTTCCCGCGCGGTTAGAGAGATAACCATCGGACAAACTGCGACGGCCGTTTTATATCCGACACCGGCCCAGTGACCCCGCCGACTTGGTTGGTTCACAATCTCTCCGTCATCTCCGCGGCAGCGCTCTCTGCCAAACGCAGGCCACTTCACTTCGCAGTTTATTTGCGCTAGAGATCGGAGATACGAGATTTAGACGAATATAAACGTTATTATTGTGCAGTTTTCCCGCAAAGCTCCACTTCCCCTTCCCCCTCTCCCCCCTCAATCGATGGTGTTTCTTGTGGGTGCCAAGTAATATTATACCCACCACTTTATGTGGTCGATTGTGTGGCTAAGTGATACAACTATTTCCAACCCTAGATGGAAGTGTGTTTGGGGTTAATAGAGAGGGTGACGTTGGGAGTTTTTGCTTTTATCGCGTTTTTTTGAGATAAAAGCAAAAACTAACAAAATTCAGAAGCATTCCAAAACGGGAAAAAAAGCTATGAATTTTTCCTTATGACAAGAATTTTAAAACATAAAAAATTAATTTTAACCTATATTGTTTGTGATGGTATGTAAGACAGCTAATGTAAAAAAAAAAATAAAAAAAACGACCCCACTGGGAATCGAACCTAGGACTCCCACTTGCCGGGCAGGCACTCTGACCACTGAGCTACAGAGACGGCTGTTTGCAGTTTGTTAGGCTGTTTGTTGTTTGTATATGTATGGTTTAATGTTCATAACATATGATATGTAGTTTCAAACTCTCGTGACATATTGCCCCTCAAGTCTAACGTGAATATTGTCTCTTGTGTCTCCAGGTATCCCTGACCTGTCCTTCACCGTGGAGCCCCAGAGTACGGTGGTGGTGCCCGGTAGTTCCGCGCTTCTCCACTGTGCGGCCCAGAGCGCCACCGCGGAGAAGCCGCACATAAAATGGCGGACGGCCGACCATCAGCTGCTCACGTTCATCGGAGACATTCACAGGTATGACGTCATTCGTCTTCTACAATCGTTTTTGTTTTACTTGTACGTACTGAAGTGGCTTCTTCAGCCATTTTTAACTGTCTTGTTATCCAGAATAAAATGGCTTCCTTTTCCGTCCCGCTCGTGTCATTGAGCTCCCGCTCGTGTCATCGGGCAGGGAGTCAAATCACACTTGAGGGGGCGGCACATCCGAAGACATGTGCTGTGTCTTGATCTTCAAATCTTGATTGAAATGTAATCTACATACTGTACATAGTTACACCTTGTGGTGATCACGATGAAACGCTGATTGCCAGTTGAAGCGATTGGTGCCGTTGCGGTGCGGTGACTGACAAGTCCAGAGCGGATGTGTGTTGTCCATAAATCCTGAGTGATAACGCGAGCAAGCATGATTTCCAGTGCTCAATATTGTTTTGTGGTTCTTAAAATTTACCGCACCGAAGTTATGTTATCCCCGAAAGAATTTTGCGCTCGATACTGTGATTATTGCTAATGCGTTTGTGACGATATGCATTTTCACTTTTAAAAAATGATCATTTGATTATAAAAATGTCATTGAAATTCTCGAGGGGATGAAATACTTGTTGATTGCTTTCGGTTATGTTCAAGCATTAGAAAAAAATTGCATTCAAGAATCATGCTTTCAGTCTCATAAGCCATAAGTTTTGGTACATTCAGTTGTCAGTCACATAAAACCATAAAAAGAATTCGTAAAATTATAAAGTTGGTCTTCCTTGTTGTTTGTTTGCAACATATACCAACATAAATTTGTTGTACTATAGAAGACCACACAAGACCTGTGTCTATCTTCTTATCGGGCTGAAATTCTTGGGCACGATCTTACTCGTTTTATGCTCGGAAAACTGTTATTTATTCCCCAGTTTCTCGCAAGTTCTCTCTTGTAATTAATTAATTCAGTCGTATTCCCAAGAAAACACTGCAAAAGTTTACTGTGGAAATTGCTGCTGATGCTATCTAACTGTAAAAGAAGAAGATGCACATACAGTTGATAAGACTGACAACTGTATTCTAACAGTTTTTAGGCCAATGTGAGGGGTTCTCAATGAACAACATCTTGTGTGTACACTTCGCAAAAGCTCTACGCTGCACAGACGGACATTTTTAGCGTTTGGTGCCAGGCATCTGTGTCTGTGAACATATGTGTGGAAAGTTGTCTACATTTCCTTATATGTACAAAGAAAGGAATCAATGTACATGTACATTTACAAAATTTAATCTAGCACACATAAAATACAAACAAGTAATCACAGTTTAAAACAATAGAAACGGAGAAAAAAGAAAGAAAAAATTGTGGTGAGAAAGTCTTATATATTTGCAAAAATAAGTAAGTACTTACTATGTAATAAGGAACACAACTGGCAAAGGTAATGTAAATAAAAATAGAGTCAGGACAATTTAAAAAAAAAATATACATATATATATATATTGGGGAAAAAAATTAAAATCATTAGAGATTGACACATATATGGAAGAACGCCAGTTTGGCAACGTGTCGGATGGTATTGAGGAGAGGGGCGGGCTCATCATTGAGGTGTGTCAAGGGGTTAGTACGGAATCTCACGTGATCTCTTGTCACCAGGTCGCAGCTAGTCAACGGCTCGCTGCTCTTCAGTGGAGTGTTTGCTGACCGGGGGCTGGACGGAGGATACCAGTGCGTGGCTACGCTGGACAACGTTGGCTCCATCGTCAGCCGGACGGCAGAGCTGCAGATAACATGTAAGCCCTCCCTGGTGTGCGCTACGCTAACTAACTACCCCCGTGGGGATGTACCCATACTCTGACAGTGTAAACACACAAAAACAGGGGATGTCTTATACCGACTCCTGAGATGAAGGAATATATTACTATTTTCCTTTGTTGGGGCTGCTATTTGTGTACATTGTCTGGACATGAGATTTATTTTTGTTTTATTTGTCTATTCTATTCAGTTATCGAACTGATGCACAAGGGAGGATAAAAGGTTTCCTGTACCTTGATTTGTTAGGTCAATGCTATTTGGAGGGATATTGACAAAAAAAAGAAGACTGTATTATCTGCAGACAAGTCAACTTGTCAACTATAAAATATAAATAAAATAAATAAGCTTGGTATTCTAGTACAACCAGGGCACGAGGCATTTTAAAGTTATTTCTTGAAAAAAGATTCCATAAATGTCATTAAATGCTGCAGGGCAATAACAGTAACTTTTTAAATTTATGCGACCCAAGGTTGTTATTATAAATATATACGGCCACGTTGTTGGGCTATTTTGCCTCAATTTATGCACATTTGGTAAATATTTAGCCTTAATGTGTGCGGTAGGAATTGTCAAAATTAATTAGCAGCACAGTTGCTTTGTGGCTGTTTGGATTCATTCGTACAAGTCCACAAGCGCTGTTTACAAAGCGAGCGTAACCCCCGGCCCAATAGATGCCCCATCCGTAATTAATTTAACTCTTTGCGTGTGCGGCTCAATATCGCAATCCCAGGAAGAGGCCACACCGCCAAACAAATGCATTAATCTCGCAAGATTCTCTAAGAGTGCCCCCCCACGTTGTTGCTCCCCCCCCCCTCCGTTACCTTCCCAAACTTATGAGCTAATTTCCTCTGCAGGGGTGAAGGGGAAGAACCACCCCCCACCCCCCACACACCTCCGCTAATATCGCCCCGGGGAGGGAGGGGGGTGAGCTAATATGACGGCGAACCATTAACAGAGACAAGGTTGCCGGTTTTATTAGTACTACCAACTTTCTCTCTTTGTTTTTCTTTGTCATGTCGGCTCGACTTTGTTTCACGAGTTCATTCTTGGCGTGCGTATAAATATTACAGTAGGAACCCTTACTTACACTCTTTCTCTGTTTGTCGTCAATATTGAACGGCGTGTTGGAACGAAACGAGTTCCTCGTGAGACCCGACTTGGAGTCTGCAAATGTCAGTGGTAATATGGTGAATGCCTGCAGGATATTTTGTATTGTAAACATCATTAATTTAAAATCAACACAAAGTATTCCATTATTGGAGTGGCTAATTGGAATTCCATCTCTGTGGCACCCCGAGGGAAAAGTAGATGAGATTATCTACACACAGCCGTGACTTAGTCACGGCTAACGTGGATAAACGTGGATAAACATTGACTGAATAACGCGGTTTACCACACGTTAATCTATTTGCTGCGATGTTGGATTTCCCCGAAAAGAAAAGAGAAAAACTCATTTTTTTCAATACTGTTATTTACCCGCATTCGGTTTGTTCAGCTCGATTGTATGTTTCATTCCGCGCTCGTTTGAATTATAATGCGACGACAAAACTTGCTTTTGTTTGTGTTCCACGAACAAATATTACTCAAAGGGAATTTTTTTTTTTTTCGAAGTTGTATGGATCTGAATTGTAGCTTTTTTTTCAAGAGAAGGAATTGAAAATAATGTAGTTCTGTTAATGCTCTGGCCACGAAAGGGTTGTTGGTAATTTGAATAACGACAGCTTGCTGGAAAGCCGCCAATCTAGTCAGTTAATTGTGTGGAAGAGATTGCCGTAATTAGATGCCTACATCGCAGCTAACTGAAACTTAAACCGACACTGTTATCGACTATCTGTCTCTATCATAGCTGGGGGCTGCTCATTACGTAACACAGGCAATTAGAGACTAATTTCATCCGTGCATGGTAGGAGAGAGGCTTTGTTCAATACTGTATTCAGAAATATGTAATTTTCTAGCTGTTGCTATACCAAAACACATACAAGTGTTTTGTGAAGTGGTCAACTTGTAAGGAAATAATCTACATTGTACAGTATTTGCTAATCAATTAGTATCTTGAGTCCTTCTAAAGTGAAAACTTGTAAAATTGAATTTGGAATGATAAGTATATTAAATGTTAGTAAGCCATTCTCAGTAAAGCAACAAGTTTTCAGTTAACTTGTATGTCAAAACTCAAAATGAGTTTTTTTTTTAACACTTCTATCTTGAAATTCTTACAAATGCTAATTGTAGGAAAAAAATGTCACAAAGCATAAAACTATTGGTAATTTTATGCGACCCTTTGAGTTATGGATGCCAATATATCGACATTTAGCGAGCCGTGAGATTAGCCTATATATTATATTTATTTTGGCTCTCAATATACATTTTTTTAAATCAAATGTTTCGATCTTTTTTTTAGTATATAATTTTTTAAGAGCACAAATATGGTTGTAAATACTAAAAAAAAAAAAAAAAAATGTAGCCCTATCTAGGTTTCAAGATTTGTATTCCATTTTTGGCTGCATACGTTTCTAACAAAATAATCGTAAATTTCAAAACAGTTTCAAAATGCAATATTGAATCATCCGCACGACCTAGATAATTGAGACCTGGTCTGTGTTTGTCCCCAGCGCTGCCCCACCTATCCAAGCAGCCGGCAGACCTGCGAGTGTTCCCCGGCCAGAAGGCTCACTTCAGCTGCTACCTCACGTCGACGGCCCCCACCCGGATAGTCTGGCTCAAGGACGGCCGGCCGATACGTCTGGACGAGACTCGGATGATCGTCCTCCCCTCGGGCTCGCTCGAGATAGACGAGGTCCGAGCCTCGGACAAGGGCGGCTATCGATGTAACGTCACCAGCATGGGACAACACAGGCTGAGCGAGCAGGCCGTGCTCACCATCAACAATGACCTGGGTGAGTCACCATACTTTTTTTTTCCTATGCCGAAAGTTTGATTTTTCAATAATTTTTCTTCCTAGCTACCCAATAAATATGTACTTGTCCATACTTGTTGGTCACTTTATAAGATGCCAAATGTGTAATAGAAAATTACATTTTAGTTACTTTTAACCCCTTTCATACTGTTCTGGCATACTGTGAGGAAGGACTACCACAGATGTTAGAACTGCATAAAACTACAATTTCTTTAATCGTATTTCAAGGATAGCTATAACACATCGAGAAAGTGAATAACGGGCTCCCTTTGGGTTTGTTGGTAACCTATTAAATCCTGCGAAGAATATTTATAATATGCCTACTGCAGGATTGGTAGGTCTATTGTTTCAAATTTTCTTTGTACGGTAATTATAGTAGGCCTAGTTAATGATAAAGCGACCTTTTTAAAGAGTACTAGATCATTTTTTTCTGAAATCTAAAGTGAGTTCTGATTTTACTTTTTTAACGGAGTGTAGTGCCAGCATTATTGTTGAGATATTATGATTAAACATCAATTTTGCACAGTTCACCTACTGATACATTTAATTTTGTAATTCTTTAATCACCTAAGAACAGTGTACAATCCTATTATTCTTAATTCCCGTCTCTCTGACACTGTTATTTCTGAATGTATGTAGCCTATATTTTGTAGTTTTGTATGTGTATTTTTTATTTTTTATTTATAGTATTTATTAGAGATGCACATTGATAAAATAATAATTATTGACAATCAAAAAATTTACTGCATTATTTATCGATAATATCGAACGATAATAAATTTTCAAACATAAAGCAAACTTTTACAAATTCCGTGATATTTCGTCGCATAACCGAGCGCATAACGATATAGCAACATTCCTTGGGTATATCTGGTGTAACACGGTTGAGAGTAATCACTTGTGAGGCCCGATGGCCCAGTATTTTGGCTTTATCTTTGACTCTTTGTGTATTTGGCTACTATAAAAGCACAGGAAGGACGAAATAATGCATTACGAACACGCTTTTTCAGAAAATAAACAATTTGATAATATTTTTGTTAATGATTACCGAAATTTTATTGATTATCGAATATCGAACGATAATATAGATTATGATTATTGTGTGCATTCCTAGTATTTATATTTGTAGTTTGTATGCCTACCAATATTTGTAGGCCTACCCTGTGAAAGTCACATGGTAATAAATGAATAAAACACCAGTGTGTAATGTTAACGCCCGTAATGTTGTAACAGAGGAGGCGTCTGTGATCATGGCGCCCGTGTTCATCGCGGAGCCTCACTCCGCCATCGTCTCCGAACAGGGTGAGGTGACCTTCGACTGCGCCGCCAACGGATTCCCCGACCCCCGGGTCACCTGGCTCAAGGACGGTGCTGCCATCGACATGGCGTGAGTACAACAACTGTCGACACACTATCAAAATATGATACGAGAAAAATAATTTTACCAAAAATAATTTTTTTTTTTTTTTTTTTTTTTAATTATAATAATAATAATAATAATAATAATAATAATAGTGTCATTATTTTTCCTTTTTTTTTACCAATGCAGTCAGTTTAAACGTAGGCCTACTCTAAATATTCCACTTTGAGAAAGTAGTATGCACAGCAGAATTTATAAGTATTATGCCATTAGGATGCAACTGAATTATGAAATTATGTTGCGGTAGCGTGGTAGTCTACAGCCAATACATGACAAATGTTAACATTGTACTGTACCTAAAAAGCACCATATTTTTTGCGTTTGTTACGTAAACAAAAGATGTGTAGTAAAGTTTCTAGTTTCGCGCCCTGTTTCTAAGTCTTCCCATTCTAGTTTGAAATCAAAGTTTGAGATGAAGTGTGTGTACGAATTACCTAGTAAGTAAGTATATAAAATGTACTTGAAAGTAGGATAACTCAATGGAAATGCATTGTTTAGGGAAGAGTAAGTAGGACACATACACAACCTTGTTTTATTTCATTTTATGACTTTTCTATTCAGTTATAGGCTATCGTTCAGTTACAAAGGGGGACAATGAATACTTCTGTGCAGTATTGAGGCCTTCAAAGTGAACATTATTAAAAACACCAAATTAAAATAGTAAAAAATTTAAAATTTATCAATAAAATTTAAAGTAGGCCTATATGAAAATGAAATAAGCTGACATAAGAAAGATGCGAGTGTGGACCAAGTAAAGAAGAGTGCGTAGAGTGACGTGTCTCTTCTCCCCAGGGACCTGGACAGCCGGTTCATCAAGATCGGCACCGGGAGCCTCCAGATCACCAACATCCAGGAGTCTGACGAGGGGACGTATCAGTGCCGCGCTGACAACCGGGAGGACTCTGTTGACGCCACCGCAACGCTGACGGTGCAGGGTGAGCCATTGTCACTTGCAATCAGTGGCGGCTCGTGGGCCATTGTCCAGGGGGGGCACATGTTACTTGTGAAACACAAGTACACAACTTAAAATTACACGATACATTTTGTGATGAGTTAATGTACTTATTACTCACCTATTATCAGTTTGTTGGATGTCTTAACAGTGGATCAGGCTGTCCTAGCTTTTAATTTCTAGCTTAACAATAAATGGTAGCTGATTTTCAATTAAACTAAAAATGTGTTGGACTGAATTCATGTTTAAACACTCAGCAATAGCACTCACAACAACCGACCGCACACATCGAAATCTCGACACAGACTGAACCCACAAATACATACTGGAGGTGATCTGTTCAAGTAAAATATTACAAAAATAAATGTCAAATCGCCCTTTCTAGGAACTCTTATTATTATGTTGGGAGGGGTGAGTATTTTCCGCGAACTACTTTGTTTCCTTCCTTATCTTCGTCTTTTGTGTGACTGGCACGTACCGGTACTATTGAGACAGGTATGTGACAGAGAGATGTCCACTCCACGTGGACTGAAAGTGACCACAAATCAGAATGCGAGTTTGGGACTATTCTCCAATAGGAAGGCTTTCACACTAATAGGCGGAGCTTTTATAAAACTATATTTGCAACAGGATGTTTAGTGATGTATTGTGCTGTACTACTACCCTTGAAACTTGCACAAAGAATAGAAATATTAATATTTCTTAAACTCCCGCTGGTCTCTGGCGCGAAAGAGGATAGAGATGGATAGAAACACGTTCGATTTCGACCCAAACTCGGCTTCGGTCACCACTTTCTCTGTGCCCGAGGAGGCTGCATTTAGCGACGTGTAAAGTGTGGGATTCATAGCTGCAGGTAGTGTTGACTAGACCCCATAAGATTAGCTAGAGCAGTCCCGGCTCATCAGGCTTGTGCCCGGAGAGCGCGAACTTCTGTCCAAACTAAAACATTTGGCTTCACAAACGTAATTGAAACATTTTCAACATTTCAAAACATTTTATAAATTAAAAATAAGTAGGTATTTAAGCAACGTATTATTGGCCAGGCTAATTTATTTATAATAATGATTAATGGTTACCAATAATTAATAGGTGGGGCACGTGACCGTGTGCCCTTACGGTAGAGCCGCCCCTGCTTGCAATAATCTTTGGGGAACCCACTTTAAGCTCTGTCCCATAATTTGTTGACAGCGCCTAGATATTTGGGATTGACATATTTTTTAAGTTTATTTTTTAAAACTAAATATAAGTATCAACTAACAAGATTGTTAGTATATATATTTTAGTCTAGTTTATTTTAGTTGACTAGAGTAGTTGTAATAGCCATTCTTCTCTCGAGTGTGAACAAGACCTCGGTCGAAACGCCTCGTTATATTTTTTGTATTATGTTTTTTATGTGTACTTCAAACTTGCAAATCCATCATCTTACTCAAAGGTAAGCTGTTGGATCCATTCCTCACAGAATATACCACTAACAAGATTGTTTATTAATAAAGAACAGTATGGGTTAGAAAAATGTACGTAGCAATACTAAATAACAAAATTCTAGTCCAACTAAAAAGTGAGTGCAGTCGTTCGCGATTGGATTTTTTAATTTCTGGTTTCTATCGCAAATCATTGTAGTAATCGTAAATTTCTTTCCAGCGTGTCAAGTTGTACCCAGTCACGTAGAACATTGCCCTGAGTTTCGTGTGTTCCTTACAGTTCCCCCGCGGTTCGTGAAGCGTCCGGCCGACCGGTTCTCGTTCGAGAAGGAGGACGTTGAGTTCGAGTGTCAGATCTACGGCAAGCCGGAGCCCGTCATTGAGTGGATGAAGAACGGCGATGTCATCAAACAGAATGATTATCTCCAGGTACAGCAACTCGCTCTCACTAGTGCACGTTGGTAGAATTGCTTTCAGGTCTACCGGCGGGCTTGCAGTAAACTATGAATATACCCCCTTATTTATGACAATTGCCTTTAACTAACAACATAATCAGAATTAAATACAAAACAATGTATATTTTCTTAGTTCTACTCCATATAAAAATAACAAACATCTCGGTGGCGCAAAATGTTGTTCATTACAATAAAAGGAGAGTGAGATGTGTAGCTTGTGAAGTTCTTGACCTGCAATATATGGTATGAGGTAGGCCTATAGCAAGTGAAGTGCCTTATTTACAAATCTTCCATATACAACAATACAGGCTTAAGATACAGTAATTGCAAACTACCTTACCCACGGTGTATGTCGGGAGGTATAGCAATCAAACTTCTTTACCTGCATGTACAGCAAGCCTACAATGCACAGCTTCACGTACAGCCTAACACCCCTACTCTGTCCAGGTGGTGAACGGCAACAACCTGCGTATCCTGGGTCTGATGGAGTTGGACGCGGGGATGTTCCAGTGTGTTGGATCCAACCCCGCTGGCAACGTGCAGGCAGCCGCCAGACTCACCATACTGTCGCCAGGTAACCACTCCCCCGCTGTTGGAGTAACAACAACACGGTTACACCTCGTTCTCATTACTAGCGTTTAACGCGGGTTGGTGGGTTAATTTCCCCGTGTGAACGAACGCAGGTTGCTACGATGGTTGCACTTTCAACCGGCGTCCGAACTCCGAGTTACTCGCGTTATCTTTGCTACGCTAGTCAGTATAAACACCGCGTGGTCGCCAACCCTGGTTACTGTTGTTATTTACTTGTATCCTACGCCTTCTATATTTAAGTAACCACCATCTAAAGGGTGTATTTTCTACAGCGTTGCATGTGTGAAGGTTGCGAACTACTTAACCTACGACGGTAAAACAGTTCAATTAAAACGCAAGTCGGTAACTCGCGTTCAACCCGAGTTGCTTTAACTTTAGTAATGAGAACGAGGTCTTACGCTGAACCCAACCTAATGATCGTGTTTGAAACAAGTTCTATAGGAGACTTGTGTTTCTTCACTTGTTCTAAGCTCTCTTTATTTTACCTAAACTCTTAAATAAATTCATTATGTACACACTATTGTGAGGAAGAAAATATTTCTAACTGAATTTGTCTAGAAAAGTAGGCAAGCTGTCAAGAGATGTATACATAAACATAAAATGTTAGAAATTCAGTATTACTACATTTATACTAGGCCTAGACTATACTAAGTGCTAATTCAGCTTCAGTGAAGTATTGATGAAAATCGATTCAACATTGTGAATAGAATGCGACCCCTACGACTTTATTTATACAACATATAATTTAAAAAGGATAGTTATTACTATAGGCGTACTGGTTTAAATTTACTACATTTGTAGATTACCGTATCTTATACAATATACAGGCATACAATGTTGTAATGTGTATCGGCCTAGCTTCGTCCATTGACCATGTCCGTTAACAATTGTTCCCCTCCTCTAACAACAGGTTTCGTAGTTTTGTTTAATTTAACGCTTAGTAGGTCTAGTTTATCTCCAAACATTCTATAATTTAATTATTTATTATTATTATTGTATACTTTAACCAACTTCTTTTTCGTTTATTGTTTTCTACATTTTGTTTTGTTTCTCTCTTTGTTTTTTTTTCTCCCCGTCCGTGTGCTAGGTTCCTCGGCCCCTCTCCCCTCTCCCCCCTCCAAGATGGGCGAGACGCAGGGCGCGTTCACGCACAGCCCCCTTGAGTCTTCTTCTCCCGCTATCGCAGCAGGTGGCGACGGGGGCGAAACGGGGGATGTCCCCTCTCCCCCGCAGGGGCTGAATCCCGTCATCGTAGCCCCGAGGTTCGTCATTCTCAGCTGGGCCAAGCCGGCGGCGCCTCACGGAGACATACTCACGTACTCGGTGTATTACCGGCAGGAGGGATCGCAGCGGTGAGTACAACACAATACTCTTCGTTGTTTGTCAATAGAAGTACTAGAAAGTAGTTTTGAGCTTGGGGGGAAGGATAGGAAGGAACCAACAGCTTACCTTGTAGTAGTTGCGGCCTTTGGAGTCGATAGAAACACAAAAAAGATATAAACAAAACGTCGAGACAGTTTCGGCCTGACGTGGCCTAGATCACCCGACAAAGGTGAAGGAAAGACTCAAGGAAAGATTCACATTAGCAAGTAGTTTTATTTTTAAGTGTTTTTTTCTAGAGAGAAAAAAAATGTATTTTATTGTAAATGATAATATAACCACACTAGCTGTTTGGACACTAGGGACTAGGTCAAGGAATAACTTGATTAACAACAGCTGTTGATTGATTGGATGATAGTGCCTAGAGGCTGGTTTAGTGTTGAGTGAGAAAGGAAGATTAGAACCAACAGCTTACCTTCAAGAAGTTCGGCAGCCGTGTAGTTTGAGTTAGATATTAACAGGTACAATTACAATTGTAATAATACAATTAGTACAATTAATAATAATACAATTATTGTAATTGTAATTGTAAAAAACCTTTGCCATATCAAACTACACAGCTGCCGAGCTTCTTCAAGGTAAGCTGGTGATCATTTCACACACTAGATGTACCAGAAAAAATCTATGTATCATGAATTCAATATCTTATCGAGAAAGTTTCAAAGAAACCAATGTATCTAAGTGTTTTTTTTTTAATTCACTATCTTGATACTCCAGCTGCGAGTACATTACGTAGTACATTACGAGAGTACGAGTGTTGTGTCTCCGTTGCAGCGAGCGCGTGTACAACACTTCGGGCTCTCGGCTGGAGGAAGCGAACATCGCCGGACTGTCTCCGGACCGGACGTACTACTTCCGAGTGCTGGCGTACAACGCTCGCGGCTCGGGAGACTCGTCCGAGATGATCGAAGTGCAGACCAAGCCTGAGGTACGTGTCTTAGTACACAGTATTGTATAAACCTTATGTGTTTGTATTTTATTGCAAACTATTTGTATAAATGCTTTCCAAATATATTTGTAATTATTTGGTCTTTAGCAAATAAATAGTAATGTCTGTGATTTCTTTTTGGAATATGTAAAATTATTTAATCAAACTAGAAATTGAAAGGAACATGAAAGGACATGATCAGATTTATCTTTTAAGTCAAAATCTATCGAACGTTTTGCATGCCTGAGCTGTCAAGCTAATTTTTCGATTTAAATTTAGCGTTTTAGTTAATTTAATGCAGTAAGTTACAATTTCTACACTGTTGACATCCATGGGAGAAAAAGTTTAACCTGTATCCAGAATGTAGCTAATTTGCCTTTCGGATCATGGAAAGAATCCAAATAAATTCTACGTAGCCTAAATGTTTTCATTGGAAATGTTAATTGAGGTTCGTTTTCAGGTCCACGTTCCGGGCCCTCCTATTGGCCTGAAGGCTGTGGCTACCGGCGCTACCAGCGTCCTGGTGCAGTGGCAGCCGCCGGAACTAAGCAACGGACCCGTGCAGCGCTACAAGATGTTCTACATGGAGGTGGGTCCTCATTGGCCGACATTCTCGTGATGTGTATCAGCCCCAACGTAACACGTCTCATACCGACCTCAGATCCTTATCCACCACCCCTTCCATGCGGACTCAGTTTCATTTCAGTTCAGGTGGCTCGTTGGTCCAGTGGTAGTTGGCTCGTTGGTCCAGTGGTTAGCATCCCTGCTTCCAATGCAGAAGGTCCCGGGTTCAAATCCCGCTTCAGGCAGAAGTTTTTTTAACTTCTAATGTGGATTCAATTCCATTACTTCTTGTCTTAGGAATAAGTAAACGGTGACTTTGGAGCCGTCCTAGCAACGAAGCACTCAATAAATTCAAAGTTGTTCTGAATCGGCCTTGTTGATTCTGGCATTTGTCCGCAGGTGTTCGCACTGTCCAATCACTGATTCATATGTTTCGTATTTGAAATATCGATCTTTGATTGGTTATCGCTCACTCGTCGATGGTGTTCGAAGCCTACAGGGTTGGTTTAGTCACTTTAAATTAAAGTCCCCCACTGCAAATCAGTTTAATTACTGAGTGGGTAGACTCTAAATGTGAATTTATTTTTATTTATTTATTTATTGAAAATCAAGAAATTCCTAGTGTTCTTTCACACATTCGTAAAGGCAGTCTTCCACAAGTAGTAAACAAGTAGTAAAGTAGTAGTGTACAAGCCTTATTAGTCACGCCCTCTGTGTTAGGATTTTCCAGTCACCCAACCAAAGTATGTATATTATTATCTCTAATGGATCTGTTTCAAAAAAATGTATTTATGGTAGAGACTACAGTAGCAGAACATTAAGTTGGTACCATTTGACTCTGCTATTACGTACGCATGAGACTATAGTTACGTTGGACAACTTTATGCAAAATGTCGGGTCATTCTTATTCTGCCTGTTGGCTGAATACATTCCCCCTCAAGCCAAAAGCATTTTGTACAACCCTAACAACTGTACCCTACATGGGCTTCTTTATGGAATTAAATGGTATTCTTAAGTTTTCATTTGATGTATTTTTTGTATGTGTTTTTGGTTATTATTAGGGATGTCAACGATTACGATTAAATCGATTCGATTAATCGATTATTAATCGAAAACGATTAATCGATTATTAAAAAAAAAATCGATTTTAAATTTTCGCGCTTTTTTAAATTTAGTTCTCAAGATCTGCCGCCTATTCGAGCGCGACCGCTAGTGCTAGCATCGCTATCGCTCAGTTTCATTTACAGTAGGCCTAGGCCTAGGCCTAAGAACAGCAACAGCATAACTTTGCGTCATTATTTGAGCCGAATTTCCAGTCATATTTTGAATAGCTGTGTCTAGTCGCCTACCCTAGACCCAGCATTCGACGCCTACGATCTATAAAAATACGAGTTGTTATGTTTGTTCACAAATAACAAGAGAAGTAAGGTTAGAAAAGTCGCTACGATTTTTAGTTCACATCACGTAAATTTTAATTACGCTGCACATGAAAATAATAATATTACGACGCATATTTAGCATACTTAATTACTTATTGGTTCAAAAAAAAACGGGAAGTGAATAACTATAGCCCTTCAGGCCTAGCTAGGACAGAAATTATCGTCGAAATCTTGGACAGAACATAACAAAAATACTTCGTGACGTAAAATATATCGATAGTCGAAAAGAAGTCGAATTGCGAACTCGTGGCTTGCGCAGGCAATTCAAACTAACCGAAACCAGACCGAAGTTTGGAAGAAACTTGCTACTATACCGACATTTTACAAAACGATTAAAATCGATTAATAATCGATTATGGAGGTGAAAGTGAATTCGATTATCGATTATAATAATTAAATCGTTTGACATCCCTAGTTATTATATTGTATTATGCAAAGAGAAAGATTGCCGAGGAGAATGCTAGAACTGGAGATTCCAGGTAGAAGAACGAGAGGAAGACCACGACAAAGACGGCACGACAAAGTGAGGAAGGATGTGGAAATGCGAGGAGGGGACTGGAATGTAGTTGAGGGGGAAGAGTGGTGGCAGGATAGAAGAAGATGGAGAGGCTTATCTTCAATGCCGGCCCAACGCCGAGTTGGAGGTGGCAACAGATGATGATTATGCTTATGTACTTTACTTTACTTTATAAAAGAAAAGAATAAAATGATTTGAGATACAATTGATTTATTGACTAAAGCCGAGCTGTGGTTGTGTCTCCAGGGTGACTCGGACGAGGAGCATCACATAGTGACGTCCGAGCTGTCGTACGAGCTGACAGAGCTCGACAAGTTCACCGAGTACAACGTGTGGGTGGTGGCGTTCAACCAGAACGGACCGGGATCCAACTCGGAGGAGATCCTCGTGAGGACCTGGTCGGACATTCCTTCCGAGCCTCCGCAGAACGTCACGCTCGAGGCGGGCAGCTCCACGGTACGAGAACGCTCGCACTTGCACTCACTTTAGGGAGGAATTAGTGATAACATTTATAGATAAATAATATAAGAGATTTTTTTTAAATCTCAAATTAAAAAAGAAAATTGTAGGGGCCTATATCTATTTAAATTGATGATAGCTATTATGCCCTATTAGGCTATTAATATTAAATTATAATTATTATTTTTATGTATGTTGCTTAAGGGCACAAAGCAGCTAGGTCACTTGTGTCTTAATCACAGTTTCACAATTGAATTTGTAGAAAATAAGTGGCAAATGTCTGTATTAACTCACTAAAAACTGGAATCGGTATCGACAAATTTTGGCATCTCTAATTTTTAGTTAGTTACTAGTTAGAAAGAGTTAAAGAGCACACAACCCCAATGTTTTGTTGAAGAAGTTTTCTTCTTTATTCAAACATAGGATAGGTACAGTAGTTTTATAGTTTTTTTGGCTCCAAATGAGTACAAGTTTTAGTGCTCAAAATTTAATTTTAACATTTTTTTTAGATTTTTTTTTAAATTTATTAAACCTAGTTAATTTATTTAGTTAATTTTGAAAGGTGCAAAAAAAATGTATTCTGTATTTACCTGAATCTAAGACTATAATTATTTCCATTTGGTATAGTTAAAACATTGGGGGTCGTCTTAAATTCGTGTGTTAAGATTATGAATATAAATGTGATTTTTTACAGTTTAAAATTCATGAAAATAGAGGGTCGTCTTATATTCAAGGTCGTCTTCTATTCGGGTAAATACGGTACATATTAAACTGAAGAGATTTTAACAACTGCGTGTGGTGTTTCAGAGCGTGATAGTGCGCTGGGAGCCGCCCCCCAAGGAAGGACAGAATGGCATCATCACCGGCTACAAGCTGAGGTACCGCAAGCGAGACCGCAAGGCTAGAGGTGACACAGTGACTGCGGCCGGCAATAGGAGGCTCTACGCTCTCATGGGGCTGGAGAGACAGTCCGTCTATCAGGTACGATCGTTACACTACGAGACAATATCGCAGTTGCGGTATGTGTGGTAAAATTAAAAAATGACATTTTTAGAACAAAATACATGCACGTTTTTAAGTTGTTTGCAGCCAGTAATTTTATTTTTTTGTTGATTGATGCGATACGGGTCATTGAGAGATGCTAGTTTTGTAACCAGTCTTCAATCAATCAATCAAAATGTGCCTTCATTCTTTCTTGATGTACGTATTTGACATTAAAGTTCTGACTTTTGGAAAAATGAATTTGGGATGGATGGATGGATTTGTTTTGTTGGTGGCAACACCCCCTTACCTGAGAATTTTATTGGAAAGGTGATAACTGATTTAGATGTATAAAAATTTAAAACTTTAAGTAATTGAACACTGATATTTAGTTCAGTGTTCACTAATGCTTGTTCGGGATATATTGCCGATGCGATGACGTCTGACGGAATGTTCTTGTTGACAGGTGCGTCTGTGGGCGCTGACTGTCAACGGTACCGGACCGCCCACTGATTGGCTGACCATCGAGACTTACGAGAACGACTTGGACGAGAGTCAAGTGCCGGACTCACCCAGCTCGCTCAAAGGTAGGCTGGTCTCTCGTTGCATACTTCACGCACACGCTTCAACGAACAGTAATTGATTCATGTTTTTTCCTGTAGGCCTAAACGATATTCTAATATTTAGAATTAGACCTAAGTAGAAGCTGAAAAACATATCTGTGTTGTGTCTAATTATTTTATAGCTTATACGTACAGTTTTTAAGGTACGTACAGTATTTACTAAAATCAAATTGTAATGATTCACAATTTGAAATCTTCTTTCATTGAAATGATTCAAGTGTTGCATCTCAAAATTAGAGTATAATGAATATATTTCAAATACAGAATAAGCCAACGTTTTGTTATGAGTAGGGTCGAAAAAAAAAGTT
This sequence comes from Isoperla grammatica, assembly GCA_945910005.1. Taxonomy (NCBI): domain Eukaryota; kingdom Metazoa; phylum Arthropoda; class Insecta; order Plecoptera; family Perlodidae; genus Isoperla; species Isoperla grammatica. The sequence continues at coordinate 25,595,350 of OX246743.1, forward strand.
GTTTGCCAAAAAAAAATCATTTTTTCCAAAAAAATTTTCCATTTTGAAAAATTACGAAATTTTTATGTAAAGAGTAGGCCTACTTTGAAAGTTTGTAGACAAACGATGTTTCTGCTCCGTAGTGCGACCGATGACGGACAGCATCACGGTCTCGTGGAGCCCACCGCAGAACCAGAAGATCATGGTGCGAGGTTACACCATCGGCTGGGGCAAGTGGGTGCCCGACGTCTACACTCAGCTGTTGGACGGTAGACAGAGGTTCTTTGTCCTGCAGAACCTGGGTGAGTTCCATCTTGAGTTTGAAGGGAGGCCTCGTACATCTGCATCAGAGCTCCATTAAGATTATATTTTAAATACAACTAGAAATACAAAATATATTAAGTTTTGTATTTTTAATTACATATTGAAATCATTGTTTATTTGTATTAATTGTTTTTGTAAAATAGGCAATATTTGCTTAAAAATTGAGTTTTGATTCTTTTGTAAGTTCTAATGAAATACAAGTGTAGCAAGTATAATAATGAATAACTAAGTCATATTGTTTAATGGGTAACTGGCTATAGAAGACCATGCACACGTTTCGATGCATTCTGAATGAAAAATTTCATCAGGAAGATAAGGAGAAATTTAATGGTAGGCTACATTTCTGTGTACTTCATATAAGTACCGGTAAATGAATGAATTACGACTTATTTCCGTTGTTAGAAGAGAACACTTGATTGTGTTGTATGTATTTGAAAGTTGCCAAATAAAGAAATTAAGAACTGATAGACATGTTGAAACGTGCACCATAACGCGCTGGCGTTGTTTCAGACGCCAACTCCGAGTACATCATCAGTCTCCGCGCCTACAACGAGATGGGAGACGGAGCCCCGGCCTACGAGACAGTGAGAACCAGGGAGGAGTCGGCCCCCGAGCCCATCACCCCCCTCATCCCCCCCGTCGGTCTTATGGCCGCCGTGCTATCGTCTAGTACGGTGGTGGTCTACTGGACAGACACTACGCTCTCCAAGAACCAGGTAGGCCTTAGTGTTGCCCAACGATATTTTTTTCAACATCGATATCGGCGCCATTTCGACGATATCGCTCGCGATATCGTCCTATCAAAATCAACATCGATATCGCGATATCGAATTTTTTTCGGCGGTAATAAAACAATACATAAGAAATCATAGTCAATTTAAAGTGTTTTCGCCGTGGCCTGCAGTACGCGTTGCTGCAGTTAGTGCCTTCACGTCTATTACCCCCCCCTCCCCTCCCCCCCCCGGGTATCACAATAACATCAACTTGAAAATTTTCCGCCTGTGGCCTGCAGTATGAGATGCTGCATAGCGATTAAGGCTTGAATTCGCGGTGCCGCTGATGACGAGTCAACTGTCTGGGATCGGCTATTGACAGCCGTAAAAGTATCAACACAACATCTGAACAACAACATTTTTCTCGGAAAGAATTCGGGGTTCCAGGTACAAATACTTGAATGGATCCAATGTCTCGGCGCAAACAAAGGGAACTCGCCGGCCCGTGCGGCCGTGTGTAGGTAGGGGGGGGGGGGGGGGTAGATGTGCAGTTATAAACTGCAGCAACGCGTAGTGCAGACCGCGGGAGAAATACTTCAAGTTGACAATGATATCCTCGAGGGTTGGGGGGGGGGGGGGGGGGGGGTTAGGTACTCAGTGACAACGCTGCAGCAACGCATACTGCAGACTATAGCGGAAATATTTTAATATTTTGAGTTGACCACGATATCGCGATATTTTCGATATGACACTAACATATCGATATCGAAATTAACGGCGATTTTCCCACGATATCGATATCGTATCGAATAATCGATATCGTTGGGCAACACTAGTAGGCCTACATACTTACTAACTTACGTCTAACGGTCCAGGGTTGCCATTTTCAAGGATTTTATCCTTTTCTCAGGATTTTTAGAGTGTCTCAAGGATAACAGGTTTTTGGGCATAATCTTAGGATTTTCTACTGTCTTTAAAAAATACATTAAATTAATACATTTTTAAAAATTCAGCTAAAAAAGCAATGTAGACAGTAAAAGAACATCAGGTACTAGTAAAAATAAACATAAGTGACTGCATAACATTTCCTGCAAGTGGTAGTTATGGTGAGTAAAAGAAAAACGTTAAAATATATTCGAAGAGAATTCCGATTCTTATGCGTTTCTGCACGTAATGTTGACTAGATTCTCGAAAATCAGGCTGGCATAACATATTTTGGCATGAAACCTGAAAATTTGTAACATTCCTTCGCAGTTATAATATGCTAATGCTGAATATAACTGTTTTCAAGGATTTCTCAGGATTTTTTAGTTTCTTTCAAGGATAAAAAAATTGACTTGGTGGCAACCCTGGTCTAACCTCTTTGGTTGTGAAACTGGTTTACAAAGAAGAACAATTTACTTAATGTACATCCTATTCAGTCTATATAACACTGATGTACAAAGGAGGATAATCATTTATTTAATGTTTATCCTACTACAGTAATCTCCCTTTAATTCAAATTTTAAGGGACCCTAAAAACTCCAATTTGAATTACAAAATTTTCAATTAATAGAAGCAACGAAGTACTCGATAAATTCAAAGTTGTTCTGAATCGGCCTTGTTGATTCTGACATTTGTCCGCAGGTGTTCGCACTGTCCAATCACTGATTCATATGTTTCGTATTTGAAATATCGATCTTTGATTGGTTATCGCTCACTCGTCGATGGTGTTCGAAGCCTACAGGGTTGGTTTAGTCACTTTAAATTAAAGTCCCCCACTGCAAATCAGTTTAGTTACTGAGTGGGTAGACTCTAAATGGGAATTTATTTTATTTATTAAAACTATGCACCATACCTAAATCTCCTGCTGGGACTCCATCAATAGTTTGAATTATACATAATTTTGATTTAACCGAGTTTGAATTAACGAGGGACTACTGTATCAAATTATAAAACTGTGTTACAAAGGAGGACAAAGTATGTATTTATATAATGTCTGTTCTATTTAGTTAAAAAACTGTTTTACAATGGAAGACAATTTATTTTGTCCATCATTCAGTTTTATTCTACCAGTATATAACTGGTTTACAATGGAGGACAGCTTTATGTATTTATGTATATCATTTTCAGTTATGAAACTGGTTTACACAGGGAGACAATTTATACTGTGAAGCCACATTTAGAGTTGATATTGATAATCAATGTGATTATTTTCCAAAACGAACAATCAATCGATTGAGTCTTCTCACACCGATTGTCAACGCACTGCTGTTGCAACCCCTCCCCAATGATTGTACTTACTGTTGTACTTATTGTTGCAGCGTGTGACGGACAGCCGCTACTACCAAGTGCGCTACACATCCTCGCACCACTCCTCCAACCCGCGCTACAAGTACTTCAACGCCACCGACCTAAACTGCATGATAGACGATCTCAAGCCCAACACGCAGTACGAGTTCACCGTCAAGGTCGTCAAGGTGAGTCACGTGACCTTCCTCGTATTCATGCACACACAACCGAGAAGTGCACTGGGTTAACCCATCCAGACATTTAAACGAGTTTTGCCCGTGGTCGCCTTCCCGGGCCTTCAAGCACTTTCACGAGTTCTGCCCGTGGTGGGATTTGGGGATTTTTTTGCGCAGGATGGGTCACACTGTTGGTGGTAAAGAAGTTTCCTGTAGTGTCGGTAACTATAGTGTATTAGTTTACACGCTTGTCAATAGATGGCAGGCCTTGTACGTTCTTAAATAATCGATATTGTGATCGAAAATGTTTTGCGCTGCAAACAAACTTGACGACGCGGAAAGATGGCTGCTAGTAAAGATGCGCGCTTGTCAACGGCTGGTATTTCTTCGGTTTTAAATGATTTGGATGGTGATGATGATGATGATTTGGAGGGAGATTTTATATCTGAGGATGAGGTATCGGCTGAAAGTGATTTTGAAGAGGATTTATCGAGTGAAAGTGATTCAGATGAAGATTTGGTAGTAGGCCTAGGCTTAGGTAGGCCTACCAATGCGCATACGCGCGCAAGTTCAGGACATCCAACTAGTTTTAACTCTCTGGGTGCATCAATATGGAAAATAAATTAAAGTGTGTGTGTTTATTTCAATCTAGAGATGTTTCTAAATATATTTCATATTCATTTATTTTTAAATGGTCCTAAAATTTTGATTGGAATGATATGATTCTAGAAAAGTTGTCTTCTTGTCTAATGTATAATATTTTTAACTGACTGTACACACAATAAAAATAACAAAAATAACTAGTAAATCATCTCAATCTATTCCTTGCATAAATCTGGCAAAAATTGGTGAAATTTTCATAGGTGTATCTCGAAAAAATAAAAAGTTACAGTGGTTTATACCTTGAACTGTGTGAATTATTTGGTTACCTGCAAATTAAATGGTGCATACAGGGGTATTGCCTTGAAAAATAATGATGTCTGGATGGGTTAAAGAAATTATTTATTTATTTATTTATTTATTTATTTATTTATTTATTTATTTATTTATTTATTTATTTATTTATTTATTTATTTATTTATTTATTTATTTATTAATTTATTTATTTATTTATTTATTTATTTATTTATTTATTTATTTATTTATTTATTAATTTATTTATTTATTTATTTATTTATTTATTTATTTATTTATTTATTTATTTATTTATTTATTTATTTATTTATTTATTTATTTATTTATTTATTTATTTATTTATTTATTTATTTATTTATTTATTTTGACCGTGCGATTTGTACAGAATACAAATATTGAATTTCTCCCGACTCTGAAAGATAACACATACCAATCATTGTACCGGTAGGTCCACCTACATGCATATTGAAGTGTACTATAGGCCTATATTATTTAGTTAACATGACATAGTAAATATTAGGGCTGGGCAAGGAAATCGATATTTCGATACGATATCGATACGAGCCGATTTATTCGATATCGATATTTGGTTGAATATCGAAATACAGTATTGGCAGGTAACGCATGGCCCCTGTGTGGCCCGCAACCTGCATTACACATGTGTGTTGCGGGCAGTAGGCTCGCAGGCGGTTAGCGCAGGGCAGCAAAGTGAGAACAGATGCGGCCAGCCGAGCGAGAGAGAACAATGGAGTGCTATCGTGTCTGAGCGAGACGTGACGAAGTAGTCCGACGTGAGAGAGAGAGAAAGCGCTAGTCGTAGGACGCGTGAGTGGAAGCGAGACCGCGATATTATGCTGGCGAATGCAACATGCAAGCGAGCCGCCTGTTGACAGTTCAGTTCGTCCCTCGCTCCGTAACCTCGATCGTGATTGGCCGGCTGGGGGGATCTCGTCTTGCGGCGGCCAATGACCTTGCCCGACTCTCGGGGATGGCCAGCTGGCCCATCTAACGAGGCGATATACAGAAAAACACCAATCTACGCGACTGGGAATTCCAAATAATCCACATTTCGGAAGATAATTTCGTTGTAACTACGTTTAGTAATACCAAGGGGAACCAAAATTTGTTCGTTAAAATGATCTTCTCGTAATAACGAATTTTCGTTGTAATGATAACAAATTAACATTGTGAACATAGGGATTCGGGCGGGACCACAAATAAATTTCGTTAAAATGATGATTTCGTTGTAAGGGCGTTCGTTGTAACGACTTTTGACTGAAATAACAATACAATACCCCTTCATTAACAGTTTTATGACCAGATCAGTGTACTAAAGTAATAAATAAAAGACACAATGGTTTAGAAAATATTTTGTTTTTCATTTAACTGCAAACTGGGAAGTGGGAGGGGATATTGAAAACAGATGTATTGCTTTCGATATATCGATATCGATATCGAAATTTTTGCCTGATATCGATATTTGAACTTTATGTCATAGCCCAGCCCTAGTAAATATACAGTTGGTCTGGATTTAATGTAAAACCATATTGTTGCTAACCATTTAGTTTTTTATATGTAAAATAACATCCATAAAATAATTGCCAATGGTCATTGGAAATGGCCTAGTGTTACAATCTATGTGTGTTGTGTTGTACAGTAATCCCCCTTTAATTCAAATTTCAAGGGACCCTACAAACTTGTATTTGAATTAAAAAATTTTGAATCAAAAGAGCTTCAACACTTTTAGCATCATACCCAAATCTTCTGCTGGGACTCTTATCATTAGTTTGAATTATACATGAATTTGAATTAACCGAGTTTGAATTAACCGGGGACTACTTTAATAAGCTCATGTGTCCGTAGGGCCGAAGAGAGAGTCCGTGGAGTATGGTGGTCATGAACATGACAAACGAGGCAGCTCCGTCAACCCAGCCCAGAGACTTGACGGTTGTTCCCGTCGAAGACAACCCCACGTCCGTCAACATGAACTGGCAGCCGCCCAAACAACCCAACGGACCAATCACAGGTAGGCTCACTCGTAACGCTGGTGTTAATATACAGTTGCTATCAGCGAGCGACTTTGTAAAGGGATTAACGTCGGGGAATATTGCGCATGACTAGCCTGGCCAGACTACTACTCTAATTACTTGAACTGGCTATCTGCAAATTATGTAATTTTGAACCCCAAGACAGAGCACACCTTTTTAGGTGTGCCGCACTTCATAGTGACATTGACGCTCTGCCCAATGATATGGGCAGATCAGAAAAAGAAGCCATTTTATATTGGATAGCGAGGAAGAGGAATAGCTGAGGAAGCCATCTCTGCATAGGAAAAAATAAACTAATTAAATGCTAGTGTTGCTTCATACCTGTGTATGAACTTGACAAGAGTGGCCAAACAATTATTTAATGTTCAGATAACTAATGAGTAGTAGTAGGAGGAGTAGGGAGTACCTTTATTTTGTTGTCATTTAATACATATGGAAATATGGTTATTAATAGAACAAAAATCGCAAGGTTCAATCAGACTGGGGTTGTAGTAACATGTTAACGTGTTATATGGAGTTATTTTCTAATACATACAAGTTAATATTTGGATGGTAGGCCTATGTATAAGAAGTTAGCTGATTAGGAGTTAACGATAACAAATTGGCAAAACATGCACAACGGTTATGGCTAACTTCAGTTACTGGTTGTTGTAGGGCTACATGGGAAGAAAGTCGTAATTGCCTGCACAATCTTCTTCGCAACAATGCTGTATCTAAAAAAAGAAACGCCTTCCAACTCCTCTCTACGTGTATCAATGTCTTGTCTGTACGTAGGTTACGTGATCTTCTACACGCCCGACAGCACCCAGCGCGACAGAGACTGGGTGGTGGAGGGGGTGGTGGGTGACCGTATGACCACCACCATCAAGGGACCGACCTTGGACACCTTCCAACTCCTCTCTACGTGTATCAATGTCTTGTCTGTGTGTCCGCAGGCTACGTGATCTTCTACACGCGCGACAGCACCCAGCGCGACAGAGACTGGGTGGTGGAGGGGGTGGTGGGCGACCGTATGACCACCACCATCAAGGGACTGACCCCAGACACCTTCCAACTCCTCTCTACGTGTATCAATGTCTTGTCTGTACGTAGGTTACGTGATCTTCTACACGCGCGACAGAGACTGGGTGGTGGAGGGGGTGGTGGGCGACCGTTTGACCACCACCATCAAGGGACTGACCCCAGACACCTTCCAACTCCTCTCTAGGTGTATCAATGTCTTGTCTGTGTGTCCGCAGGCTACGTGATCTTCTACACGCGCGACAGCACCCAGCGCAACAGAGACTGGGTGGTGGAGGGGGTGGTGGGCGACCGTATGACCACCACCATCAAGGGACTGACCCCGGACACCTTCCAACTCCTTTCTACGTGTATCAATGTCTTGTCTGTACGTAGGTTACGTGATCTTCTACACGCGCGACAGCACCCAGCGCGACAGAGACTGGGTGGTGGAGGGGGTTGTGGGCGACCGTATGACCACCACCATCAAGGGACTGACCCCGGACACCTTACAACTCCTCTCTACGTGTATCAATGTCTTGTCTGTACGTAGGTTACGTGATCTTCTACACGCGCGACAGCACCCAGCGCGACAGAGACTGGGTGGTGGAGGGGGTGGTGGGCGACCGTATGACCACCACCATCAAGGGACTGACCCCGGACACCTTCCAACTCGAGCCTCTCTACGTGTATCAATGTCTTGTCTGTACGTAGGCTACGTGATCTTCTACACGCGCGACAGCACCCAGCGCGACAGAGACTGGGTGGTGGAGGGGGTGGTGGGCGACCGTATGACCACCACCATCAAGGGACTGACCCCGTACACCTTCCAACTCCTCTCTACGTGTATCAATGTCTTGTCTGTACGTAGGTTACGTGATCTTCTACACGCGGGACAGCACCCAGCGCGACAGAGACTGGGTGGTGGAGGGAGTGGTGGGCGACCGTATGACCACCACCATCAAGGGATTGACCCCAGACACCTTCCAACTCCTCTCTACCTGTATCAATGTCTTGTCTGTACGTAGGCTACGTGATCTTCTACACGCGTGACAGCACCCAGCGCGACAGAGACTGGGTGGTGGAGGGGGTGGTGGGTGACCGTATGACCACCACCATCAAGGGACTGACCCCGGACACCTTCCAACTCCTCTCTACGTGTATCAATGTCTTGTCTGTGTGTCCGCAGGCTACGTGATCTTCTACACGCGTGACAGCACCCAGCGCGACAGAGACTGGGTGGTGGAGGGGGTGGTGGGCGACCGTATGACCACCACCATCAAGGGACTGACCCCAGACACCTTCCAACTCCTCTCTACACGTGTATCAATGTCTTGTCTGTACGTAGGCTATGTGATCTTCTACACGCGCGACAGCACCCAGCGCGACAGAGACTGGGTGGTGGAGGGGGTGGTGGGCGACCGTATGACCACCACCATCAAGGGACTGACCCCGGATACCTCCTACTCCTCTCTACGTGTATCAATGTATTGTCTGTACGTAGGTTACGTGATCTTCTACACGCGCGACAGCACCCAGCGCGACAGAGACTGGGTGGTGGAGGGGGTGGTGGGCGACCGTATGACCACCACCATAAGGGACTGACCCCAGACACCTTCCAACTCCTCTCTACGTGTATCAATGTCTTGTCTGTGTGTCCGCAGGCTACGTGATCTTCTACACGCGCGACAGCACCCAGCGCGACAGAGACTGGGTGGTGGAGGGGGTGGTGGGCGACCGTATGACCACCACCATCAAGGGACTGACCCCAGACACCTTCTACTCCTCTCTACGTGTATCAATGTCTTGTCTGTACGTAGGTTACGTGATCTTCTACACGCGCGACAGCACCCAGCGCGACAGAGACTGGGTGGTGGAGGGGGTGGTGGGCGACCGTATGACCACCACCATCAAGGGACTAGCCCCGGATACCTCCTACTCCTCTCTACGTGTATCAATGTATTGTCTGTACGTAGGTTACGTGATCTTCTACACGCGCGACAGCACCCAGCGCGACAGAGACTGGGTGGTGGGCGACCGTATGACCACCACCATCAAGGGACTGACCCCGGACACCTCCTACTCCTCTCTACGTGTATCAATGTATTGTCTGTACGTAGGTTACGTGATCTTCTACACGCGCGACAGAGACTGGGTGGTGGAGGGGGTGGTGGGCGACCGTATGACCACCACCATCAAGGGACTAGCCCCGGATACCTCCTACTCCTCTCTACGTGTATCAATGTATTGTCTGTACGTAGGTTACGTGATCTTCTACACGCGCGACAGCACCCAGCGCGACAGAGACTGGGTGGTGGAGGGGGTGGTGGGCGACCGTATGACCACCACCATCAAGGGACTAACCCCGGATACCTCCTACTCCTCTCTACGTGTATCAATGTCTTGTCTGTACGTAGGTTATGTGATCTTCTACACGCGCGACAGCACCCAGCGCGACAGAGACTGGGTGGTGGAGGGGGTGGTGGGCGACCGTATGACCACCACCATCAAGGGACTGACCCCAGACACCTCCTACTACTTCAAGATACAGGCGCGCAACAAGAAGGGCTACGGTCCGCTCTCGTCCATCGTATCCTTCACTACCGGACCAAGTGAGTAGCGAGCGCATGACATAGACGCATGTCTCATTGTGTGTAGGACAACCATACACACACACAGACGTACTAGCGGTACAGCCAAAACATCATCGTACAACACAACAGATACACAACACTTGTAGATATATGTCATAAATAGAAGGTATAGCCTAACACAAAATACATTCAAATCCACTCCAATGGGCTGGTGCCCTAGACAGACACTGCAACTTTTTATTGTATGCCCTGAAATTCATTCTGCTTGAATTTGAACTTTGATTGTTCAATATTACATTACATTAAATATTAACAAGTTCCAATTAATGCAAATTCATTTCAGGATATACAATGAAATGTTACAGAATAGGGCTCCTGTAGGAGAATCATAATTATACTCTGTTACTTGGGGACTGATTCTGTATGCTCTAAACTTTAATGGGACATGATCTTTAGTATGTTATACTGTAATTTAATGAAGATCTATATTTCAGTTCCAACTTTGTTAGGTTTAGTGGTAGTTTACTTGTCTAGGGTAACAGCAGAAGGTTTAGCACAGAGAATTTGCCATTAAAAGATATTTAGCTTACTTACATTGACACAGATTCTTGTCAATAAAATAAATACTCTGCAACACACAGTACACTAGCAGTTGAACCTGATACACATTTGTTCGTGGGGTCACTAAACTAGTCGCCCAAACAACGACCTCCGATTGAATGCTACGCCTGTTTCTCTGTTTTGTAACTTGATGCTGTGTTTCATACGTACAAGATTTTCTGGCCTGAGTTGATTCATTCATCATAGGGTTGCATCTTGATATTTGTCTCTTGCAACCGATTTTAAATAGCCCCCGATTGGTTTGCTTTGTTGATTGTTCCGTCATTCCCAGTTCCGTACATTCACACACATGTCCACGTCCTCTGAATTAAACAATAACACTGACAAGAACCTACCCCAATACGGTAGCAAAAGGTTTCAAACAGCAGCCTCGTAAAATTTACACACCACTGATGACGGAAAGACCCTTATTGTATTCTCTACAAAGTGAGCCTGAGCCGGCCAATTTTGAAACAGAAAGTAGGAAACCTATTGAAGTTTTTCATTTTACCATTTTAAAATATTGTTAAAATATATTACACCCAGTATTTTATACAAAATAAATACCTAGTTACACATTGGTACCTAATTTCATATTTTCAAAATGCTAAATTCAAATATCTTATGGTCATTTTTTCTCGATTTCAAACATGTTTTTTCACACCAATCTCTAACTACAACCCCAAACATTGTGCTCGTTTCAAGCGACTCCCAACAGTTCCTTGTGCCCCTAGTTATTACGTAGGATTGAAAGCGGAATGTTTTTTTTTTTTTTTACGTGTTCCCCTATGATTTGTGTCTTGTTTTGAGTTCCGTTGTATCGTTGTTGTGCATCATGTATGTCTCTGTACCGTGTGCCTGTTATTTCTAGGTAATGGATTAGCGTTTTTCAATAGAGGCCAACCCATTAAAGGTAAGCATCGTAATCTTGTGTCTTGTTGTCGGTATGGTAACACTGTTGTGTACGCTCGCTTGATTCTCTCTCTCTGCGCCGCCTTTCTCACGTTCTTCGATGCTTCTACTTACCCCGTCTTTCTCTACGTCTTCATCACGCTACACTGTTCCTACGTTTCCTGCTTTCTTGAAGTCGATCTTTGCCACGCAAACCTGAAATATGTACAAATCTTTTGACATAATTTTTATTGGTGCTTTGCAAGTTCAAAACAAAAACAAACAAAACAATTGGAAATTTATTTTTCTACTTGTGTATGTTCCTAAGTTTAACCCAAACACCATGTTAGGTATAGTTCCTTAGCGTGAGATGATATTTCACTGTTGATTCAATTTTATGAGAAGAAATACAATTCAAAGTATTTTGCAAAAACTTTTGAGAGTTAAAAACATAGTCTATGCCTGCTAAACTCACTGCCTAATAAACTCAATTCCCATTCTGAACTCAAAACGTTTTGAACTTGCACCGTACTGCAAGCACCACTACTGTTCATTTACGTCAGTGGTGCCCAACTTAATTTAGAAGTGGGCCACATAGCGTGATTATTCAATGTTGGCGGGCCACATCATGTATATATATATATATATATATATATATACTGTACACGTATACAGTCTAATTATTCTATATTTATATCGAATTCCCCGTCAGCAAATGGTGTTCCCCCCGCTGCTAGTAAATGTGCACTATGCAACATCACGAAAACTAGCGCGAACAGACACTTGATTCTCATTTACCTTCTTTTTAAACATATTTTGCTGCGAAACAAGATTTACTTTTTCAATTCGAATGTATCCTTCATTTTATTGCACTCGTTTTTGTAATTCAAGTCGTAACGCCTTTGCAAGATCACAACTAAAAGGGGGAAACATATTTGCAGGGACACTTTTATAACCAGTAGCATTTGTTATCTGTGCCAGTAGAGTCCTCGCCAGTTAGTAGGTCGGATGTCGCCACAGAAAACAATAATACCCTCCCCCCCCCCTCCACGGCTTCCAAGAAACTAGGCTTGAACGAGAACAAAACTAGAAGTAGAAACAAAAGAATTATGATAATTTTTCGCTGCGGAGTCTAAAATATAGTTAATACACGTATCCACCGAATAAATTTCAAAACAATATGCTTTCAAATAAAATGAGTTTTGTTCGTGGGTTTAGTTGTGAGACTAGAATGTAAATGGGTAGTGTGGGCCAGATGAAATGGCTTGGCGGGCCGCATGAGGCCCGCGGGCCGTATGTTGGGCACCCCTGATTTACGTAATACGTTGGCTCTGTTAACAAAATTAATATGCTTCTAATTTACTTCTACTTGCCTAATTTCATTTCTGATAAATTGGTAACCATTAATTTTCTTCACAAGGTGTTTTTCCTGCAAACTGTTGGCGTTCTATGCCATAAATGTGTGCACACATAGAATAGTTTAGTAATTGATTGTCTTTGCGGTTGAAATTCAAGAAAAAGCTAATTGTTTGTCTTCAATTTTCATATCTGGAACTAGTTATCTGCAATCAGGCAGTTATCTGATTAGGAGCCCCCACATAGGTATATATTCTGATGCAGAGAAAGAGTTGATTTTGAATTGTATGTTTATTAAAGAATAGTAAAACTAAAAACTAAAAGCTTCAATGTTTTGATGCTTTTGTAAATTAGTGCTGGCATAGTTGTCTTATGTGTTTACTTAAATACATTAACATTTTTTTGAACCCAGTTGTTCAAGTAGTTTAAGAGGCAATAAGTATAGATATTGCTGTTTAGGTAAAGCAACAAAAAATGTATTAACTAATGTATAAATCAATTTTTGAACTGCCCTCATGTGTCGTTTGTACGGGAGCTATTGCCAAGCCTCTCTCAAGTCTGGGACCACAATTCATTGCAGACTAGCCACTTGTTCGTCTTTCTCTGTAGTACTTGCATTAACCAACTAACATAATTATTATCATATATTTTCTCACATAAGCTATGTTTGCATTGTTAAGTGTGCTTTTGTAACATGTAGATGAACTAAATTCTTAAATTTAAATTTAAAAAAAAAATATAGATACGTATTTGACTGGAAATGAGGTACAAGAATACAAAAACAGCACAAAAGTCATATTCTTGTTGTATCAGTAATTTTCCCCATAACCATCCTTCACACAAAAAAGCTGTACTAGACACTGTTTTTCCCACACTTCAGACATAAACAAAGGGACGATCACGCAATGTGACGCAATCTACAAAATATTAACCTCCACACATTTATCTTGCTCGCTACAGTTAGGGCAGAGGATCGTGATTGTAAAACGTAGTACTATGTCGCCATTTGTGTGGTACGAAAAATATTCAATTTTTTTTTTGAACAAATTTTTAAAATTCAAATTCATTAATTTAATTTATTTTAAAAATTTGTATTTTTTTTTTTTGCCATTTTTGTTGTTTTGATGAACAGCCTTAACCACAAGGGCTGGCGTAATAATACCATATGTGTCGGTCAGTGCCGTGTCTAACGCTTGTCTGTGTCCAGACGGACGAGGGGTGGCCAATATGATGGTGGTCTACATAGTGGTCGGCTGTGTCCTGGTGGTCATGTGTGCAGCCCTGGTGGTCGGATCGGTGGTCTTCTGCTGCCGGCGCAAGTCTACCGAGACCACCAAGAAGGGGTAAGTTGCGCGATGGGTGGTTCTTGAATTAATTTAACAAATTAACGTTAATCTCAAACACCATCAATTCGTAACGTTTACTTTCGAATTTCAATACAATAAATATCATTGAAAATGTAAGTAGAAAACAATCCTGTTGAGGGAAATAGGTTCTAAGTTTACTGTGATAGAGATGGGTAAAAACATCAATATTTCAATACAATTTTTTTTTTTTTTTTTTTTTTTTTTTTGTGCAGAGTTTGCCTCTTCAACCATTCTTTCAATTTGTATAAATAATTCATACAAATTTATATTTTTATATTTACAAATTTATAATTTCAATAGTCGGCAGTATATTTCTGAAAACAATCAATAGTTCAAAATAAAATGAAATTTGGATATGTTCTATACTAGACCGCCTTTAACAAGATTGGAAAAGCAAAACAAAAACATTTGTTTTATGAATTTCAACCGAGTTTTGGTCACACATTCCAAACTTTAAAAAAATCTTACAAAATTTTTTAAATTTTTTTTAAATACCCAATTTTTTTTCATTTTAAAATTTGTTAATATTTTGAATAGGTACAACAAGGGCGCCCTGAAGGGCAAGCCCGGCAAGGCGAGCATCAAGCAGCCGCCCGACCTGTGGATCCACCATGACCAGATGGAGCTGAAGGCGCTGGAGAAGACTCAGTCGTCGGGGGGCGGAGACTCAGGGCCGTCTGGCCACGCCCCCCAGGTCAACACCCTCCCCCGGGCCCACGACATGGACGACAAGTTCCACACCAACTCGCTGGACAAGCGCACCTACGTGTCTTCGTACATAGGTAACAACCCTGCGACAACCCACCAGCACTGGTTCATTTACATTTTAGTTTATGTATCATTTTATTATCTATCTAAGGCTGCACAGGATGATTGTTTTGTCTGTTAACAATGTTTGCATAGGATATCTAGAATCAAACGGTTATATTTTGTTTTAAATTACTTGATTTGATACCAAAAGAAAAAATAGTAATGGTTCAATTATATTTTACAAATTCAAATTTACATATAGGCCTACAATATTACAAATTGAGAAAGCATTTTTGATGTTTCCTGAATTCTTCATAAAAGGAGAAAATTTTCTTCCTTCAAGTTAAAAGTGCCTGTGTAGTCTTACCACTTTTATTAGTTGAGTAGCCATAGGTCTGCTATAGCCTAACGGGCCCTAACCTATTGTACATACATGTATAGACAAAATGAATTGGGCAGGTGTACAGTTTTATCAGCTTAGCCTTAGTGTCAGCTTACCTGAAATAGCTACATGTTTTATGCGGTATTGATGAGTATTAAATCCTAAAGTAAAAAAAAAGTGAAGTATTAAAGCCGGAAAATATGATTTTTCTCCTTGTACGTACATGTATGTGGTGCTCCATATTATTATGGTTATAGTTAACCTTAAAAAAAGGTTGCATAATATAAGTATAAAAGATAATTTCAATAATATCTAATAGTGTCTGTTTTTATCCAAATGCAATACATTTAGCAACCGTTTTTGAAGATAATCTATAGACTGTGGTAATACACTATCTAGTCCCCGCACATTTACAAAGCTTCTTATTAAATGTCCTTCAAAAGATGAACAAAAAACACTAACTTATTCTCACACTTTTCAAGCTTTCTCTGTTCAGGAACTAATATGTTAGTCGCATTCAGTTGTAAACTGTACAAAGTACGTTCGAAAACCTGCCCAACTCAGGACTGCACCATTAGTTGTATGTTTGCACCCACCTTGTTTTAACCAAGCACTGTTACTTGCACCTGCACCCTATGATTTACTCGTATTATTTGTTGCACCCACTCGTTGCGGCGCAGGTTTGCCAACCGATGAGAAACTCACGTCCACTTTGAGACGGAGCATCAAACCTAAACCGATCACGATCCCCGTCGATAACCAGCCTCATAGAGAACGTGAGTATTAGCGGACGGGCGTGACAACTAACGGGGTGTTGGCTAGCACAAGTGTAGCAGACTATGTATGACATTGGCCAGTCGGGACTTTAAAAAAATGCTTACAAATCTTTTACTCAAAGAATCAATGTCACACACTTGAAAGAATTGTTAACAATGCTTTCGATTCGTGTTAAATGATTGGAAGATGTACATTTCAGTAAATTAACCGAGTTTTTTGGTAAAGCATCCCCCTGAAAGCGTTATGGTACCTTCTACAATTCAGTGTTAATAAACAATTTCTCGTTTCTATTTTAGGATTATAATCGAAATTAAACTAATGCATCGACATCGTATACTCATACAAGATGATACTTCTTTTAATTTCACAAGTATGTGTGATTATTAAATGTTGAATGAAACATACTTATTGTGGTATTTGCATGCTCCTAACGTGGTTTACTTCACGTCGTGAGTTAAAAACTAGCGTCTGCTTCACTGCTGGAAGTCTTGAATATTTCTGACCAGAAAAGTGTACGCGTTTTCCAAATCCGAACTGGCCTAATCTTCGGGGCAAACTCTCGTCCGATATTCGTGGTTGAGTTTGCTCAGTCATCGCACTTGTGGTAGCCCATGCGGAAGAGTACTTTGCAACTAACATTGTTAACCTGAGCGGATGATCGGTCAACACGAATAATATACGTAGCGGAAAAACTGCAACGACATACTTTACCGTACAAGGTATATGTATATGTATTTGGCTTATTTTCATCATCGTGCATAAATCCTTTTCGTTCGTTCTGCTTTTCTTTTGATTGAATGTTAATTGTTTTATTTATTTTATTTATTTATTTATTTAATGTCTATCCTATTCAGATATAAAAACTGATTTACTATTATTCTAATACCTCTTTTAATCACTTGGTTTAACATTCAAAATGTATGCGTATACATCCAACTGTAGTTTCAACAATTCCCAGCTGAAGGTTTGTGTATTTAGGGCCTTAGGCTATTCTTAACTTTCTTTAATTCAAACTGCCATTGTTATAATCTCTTATTTGATTTAAAGCAGTTGCTCTGTACATATCTATATTTTATGCTGTTTACTTTTTATCTGATTTTGAGCTATTATTGCATCTAAGCACATAGCCTAACAAATATTAAACCATTGCTCACTTATGATGTCTTGCCACTGCACGAACAAGGTAACAATAAATACTATATTGGCTTCTTGTCTCTGAAGACTTCTCCCCCTAACCTGACAGCCTCGGATGCATGGGCAAGGTTTTGTCGCAATAATAATGCAACCAGAATTAAATCTAGAGATGGACCGATAACAGAATTTGTCGATACCGATTCTAGGTTTTTTACTGTAACATACCTAATATTGGTTCTAATATGTTTTTAT
Source organism: Isoperla grammatica (assembly GCA_945910005.1). NCBI lineage: Eukaryota > Metazoa > Arthropoda > Insecta > Plecoptera > Perlodidae > Isoperla > Isoperla grammatica. The sequence goes on from OX246743.1 coordinate 25,612,878, forward strand.
GTAAATTATGTTTTTGAACTATGATGAAAACAAAACACCGATGAATTTATTGCCATTTACCGCTCTTCTTATCCTCCCACATAATCACGTCACTTACATATCCTCACGTCTCTTCCTTGGCCTCCCCTTTTCTCTTCTTCCATTCACCTTTCATGCATTTGGGGGGTCATATCCTGAAATGAATTCCGCCTCAATTCAAACTTGTTTGCTCAATATTGCATTGGATTCAATAGAACAAGTTCAAATTCAAACAGAATTTGTTTCAGTATACACAATAAAAATTTTACTGAATATTACATCTGGACTATTTCATATGTAAACTTGATTTACTAGAAGGGATGGGAATTCTTAGTTATTTAGGGGCATACTTACATTGATAAAATGTCGTGATACCGCTGGTATCGGCCTATTCTCGCTATCGGTCGACCTCGGAGCAGTTAACTCAGCCAGAACCACGAGCAGTGACGCCAGACATGTCCAGGTTTGACGTTGTGTCACGTTGCGCTTGTTTTAGCCATTGCCACAGCCACCCCGGTCCCGTCTCAAGGTCAACAGAACGCAGCGGTCGACGTCAGCGGGCGGCCGATGTATCCTCGGACTCAGTACACGATATCCCGCGCCCACGTCACTCTCGACCAATCAGGTGATGGAGCTTTACTTACACGCACAGACCAATAGTGGGGCTGGGCGTCTCAGAACGTTGGATTTCTAGACGTTAGTTGACTGACCTATTGAATAGGAATCACCAACAGCAGTATGTGCAGTCTATGTGGGAGGGAGGAACAGAACAGAGAGCATCTGATGAGATGTCCAAGTCTTAAAGATGAAGTAGATGCCCTTCCACCTGGCTTGAGCTATGAGGAAAACGAAGCCTGTCTCTAATGGAAAACCAGAAAATGCATGATGGCCCAGTAAGCCAAAAATGCGGGCATAGGAAAAGAAGAAAAAGAAGAAGTTAGCTGACACTGTTTTTTGTGAACTTAGGGAAATTTCTAAGGATGTACACAAATGTAGATTTGTTTATAGATTTAATTCTTATTACCCTTATCAACTACTATCTTGTTTAAATTATTAAGAAAACTTAGAAATTTAAAAATAATTTTATTTGAAATCAGGATTTCATACCTTGATCTATATAGAATCTCAAGGAGAGTTAGGTACCAATCTAAGGTTGAGCAGATTTCAATGTGTGTGGTTAAATGGAAGCATAGAGAATGATACCTATAGAAATAATGGGTGACAATTATTTTTGTAGGACACTTCACATTATACAGTCTTACAATAAAATAGACACAATAGATTGTGTGTACAATAAATACAGTTAATACCCATGTTATTCATAGGGCTCCGTGAAAGTGGGTTTATTTTTTCTGAAAATTCGTTTAAAAAAAACAAGATTTCGGTGTTATTGCCAATTTGGCGGTTTTATTTTATTTTAGTCAATTTTAAGCGTGTGGGCCTAGGTATATTTACAAAAATAACATATTTTATTGTAGTATGCATAATAGTCCAGTAGCAGTCTGCTGCAAGGGAACAGCTCACTGAAGTCAAGCACCCTAGAAAGAATAAAATAACCTGAGCAGTATTTATCACACAGCCATAATAGGCGCTTTCATGTAGGTCCACAGGCATACCGCCTACGCCTGGTGTTTTAGGTTAGGGCTACACCAAGCCTAGAGGAGTAGAGGCTACCTAGTTTATATATTTATAAAATCTCGTTAAATTTACCTGTTAAGAAAACGCAACACTGGGTTTAGGCATTTTTATAAGCAAATTACGAGCTGTTCAACACGCGTACACACAACAAGTAGAAGCCTGAAGCCTATTTCGGGATACCTCAGAAAACACGGGAATACATAGAAAATATATATGAAAATGAAACGCTCCGCTCCGAGCGCTCCGTAATGTGATCCGCTACGCCTGAACGAGACTGCCTACATCACGACCAGGCCCGCGTAAAATGGCGGCACCGGTACCTGAGTCGGTAAGCGGCTAGCTTGAGACCTTCTTTATCGACTCGCCTGCATTTCAACACAATGGCGGCCGAAACCTCGGAAATTCAAATTTTAGCATAAACATCGCGATATTTTTTAGATTTCGCGTTCTAAATGTGTTTTACCGATACTATTCGCGTCAATAGTGTTGAAATGCGAATATTTCGTGTTAAGAGGAGAATTCGCGTTAAATCGCGATTCAAAAATTATATATTTAGGTGCTCATGGGCATGACACACCCACATATGCTGAAAAAAATGCAATATATAACAATTCGCGTTATCGCGCTTCGCGAATTTCACGGAGCTCTAGTTATTCATTAGTCATTAGTATTGCTTAGTATTTGCAAGAAATGGTATTTACAGGCACACAACATGTACATCTCTCCCCTGTAACTTTAGGGAACTATTTTGTACAGCCACAAGAATATTAATCTATCAACAACACGGAATGGTTGCAACAACATGGTTGCAGAGGGAAGAATGTCGCTAACGGTCGTCTGTGTTTCTCTCGTGTTTCAGGCCAGTCTCCCGAGAACCCGTACTCTCTCCAGGGGGGCTACGATACCGTGGTTTCTCTGCCCCCTGCTGGAGGCACCCCCGGGCCCCCCCACCACCCCTCCCAGTCCCCGTACAGGTGAGTACACTATAGGCATACGTTTCAAGCTCCTAACCCTGACGCTCCTGATTTCATTTCAACCGATTTAGTGTATAGATGTATAAATAATGTGAAAAATACCATAAAGAACTTTTTTACCACGATATTTGGAGACACGTTGAAATCAATCAAACCAACATTTTTAATACATATACATACATGTTTTACAGAATAATAACAAATAGTTTATTTTTTATTTTTTCAATTTTTTTCCTCCACAAACATTAGAAACTAATCAAATAACTGAGACACACTCAAAGCCTCTCTGTTTCTGTTTTAGCTACTTTTTGCAGGATTAAATTTTAAAATCTTTTAATAAATAGTTCATATTCATACGTTTAAAAGTCTAGTTTGTTTTACATGTTCATTATGAAGCTTCAACGCAAGTTGAAATAGAACAAATGTCTCGTTTGCCGATAGAAATGTTCAACGGGTCATGTTATTGTTCACCACAGTGGACGATAGTGTTAACATACATAATCCCGGATTATTACCATACATACATCTGCAAAGAACAAGACCAGGATGCGGAACATCTGGCGACATGTGTCTCCCTGACAGCAGAAAGGGATCTAATGGAGGGGCAAAATATAGCAAGAAGGAAATATGTGGTAAACCTTTATTGGGCAACTAGGCAGAGAATGGCATAAGTTCCAACTCTGGGTGTTTGAAAGAAGAAGAAAAAGAAGAAGAAGGATTATTAAAACAATCTAGATTGCAAACATGATCATCTGTGTTTCAGCACCGGGATGTCTGGCAGTGGGCTGAGCGCCCCCGATGGTCCGGGGGCATCGGGGACCCTGGGCAAGAGACTGCAGGGCCACCCCCTCAAGAGCTTCACTGTTCCCGCCCCTCCGCCCCAGTCTGCCCCCTCCACCCCCCAGCAGAAGCACATAGGTGAGTCTTGCAGCAACAGTAAATCAAAACATTTGTTACCTTATTGATTGGCAGACATTTTATTTATTTATTTATTTATTTATTTATTTATTTATTTATTTATTTATTTATTTATTTATTTATTTATTTATTTATTTATTTATTTATTTATTTATTTATTTATTTATTTATTTATTTATTTATTTATTTATTTATTTATTTGTTTATTTATTTAGTTAATGTCTATCCTATTCAGTTATAAAAACTGATTTACAAAGGAGGACCTTACATAACACTTAGGCCTAAATAATGATTAAGGACAAGTAAAATTAGCAAAAATTTTGTTGTTTTGCAGCATCTATTTTCTAGGGATGACATCGGGTAGTAAAATCTGGATTCGATTCCAGCCCCTCAAGGATTCGGGTAACCCGAATCCTAGAAGTGTAAATCACGTCGCTCAACATGTCATAGCGGGTTTATATAACTTACTAGTGATTAAGGATTAGCGACTAAGAGCGCGTTCATAAAACTGACTAGCCGCAACAGGCTTCTCTCATTGGCCGACAGTGAGAATACTGCTCTCCGATTGGCTGTGACTAAGGACTTGACCAAGGAGTTGAGATATTTTCAACTTCTTAGTCAAGTCAAGACAAACTTTAGTCACAGCCAATCGGAGAGCAGTATTCTCAATTGTAGCCAATGAAAGAAGCTCGTGGCTTATTCACGGGTTAATCACTAGTCAGTTATGTCAACCCGCCATTATTTGAAGGCCATTGACCGCCCGTGGCAGAAGCTGCCAGCGTGCGTTCTGTCAGCCAGTGATGACGGTCGGGAAGGGGTAGGGTAGGCCGAGAGCCAGTGGGAGCACAGGCAAACCAGAACTCGCCCGCAGCAATCACACCACATAAAATAGGCTTTGTCTATTTTTAATCAAGCCGATAATGGGTACATAACGGAGTGGGAAAGTATTTTATTGAATGGAAACAAGTCATTTTGTTATCACCATAGTTGGCGCATTGTTGAAGCATACAACAATTCAACTAAAAATGTACCAGAACAAGATTCGAATCCTTAGAACGGATTCGGGTAATTTTTGGATTCGGGTAACCCGGATACCCGGATACCCGATGTCATCCCTACTATTTTCAAAAAATTAGGATTCATTAATAAATTGGTAAATACGTTGACTAGTTACTTTCTGTTTTACCAGAAACAAATCACCAAAATAAAATATGTGCAAAATTGATTTTTTTTTTTAAATTATTTTATGTGTACAGTTGATTGTATTGTGTTGATCCTACACTGGAGTGTCCAGCGAGCTACTCCGAGTACAGGTTGTTGTTGTTGTTGCTGCACTGGAGTGTCCAGAGCTACTCCGAGTACAGGTTGTTGTTGTTGTTGTGGTTGGTGCACTGGAGTGTCCAGAGCTACTCCCAGTACAGGTTGTTGTTGTTGTTGTTCCAGTGCGGGCCCAGGGCTCCAGCCCGTACAAGAAGGCCGGACTCCTGTCTGCCGGGCCTCCCCAGGGCACCCCGGTACAGACCAAGAACCGGGCCGCGAACCCAGGACCCTCGACTGCTGAGGAGAACGCTAGGTTGCACGTAAGTCTCTTCCCCTTCTCTCTCTTGACTCCCTCCATCCCTCCTTCTCTCGCCTTATCTCCGACATGGAACTCCGCAAGCCTTACCATACCAATTAAAAGCCATCATGAATTGGGGTGCTCTGCATGGCAGTAGACCAAGAAACAAACTACCCTAATCGACCCAAAACTAATTGGTAAAGACGGAGACTTGAATTTAGGTGCAAGGCGGGATATGCCGCTCTCCACTGAGGCAGAATAAGTGGGGTCCAGCGGGTAGATATCCCTCATATTATCCACCTGCGCGCTACAGGGTTGCCACGTTTCTATACATTCAGTGCTGTAGCGGTCATTCGTACATTCTCGATCGGCTCCCAGCGTATGGTCAGTCATCGTTGTATAGATTATGCAACACAGGAAAGGTCTGTGGTTCTCTATTGAAATTTACGATTGATTAATTTTCTGAGAAGTTAACGCGCATGTAAGTGCTGCTCTTTGGTAAAATCAGTATCCTTTGAAGATTAGATCTTGCACCAAAATTGAAGTCCACATCTTTACAGAATTTCTTTTTAATTAATTTGCTTGATTTGGTAGAAATGCCAATCGGCTGGGTTAGATGTATATTGGGGAAAGAAGAAAGGAGACCAACAGCTTACCTGAAAGGTTGTGGGTGGCTGCTTGAGGTGAAGATTAAGATTAACACAGATATTTACACATTATTGTCGAACGTTTCGGCCTACGTGGCCTTGGTCACCGACCGTTGAAGAAGACTAAAGCTATTTCTATTTAAAAATACTATTTACACGATATTTACAAGGCGCTGTTGGTTGTGGTGGCGGTGTGGGAGGAGGGAGGGGCCTAGGGGTAGGTGGCCTAGGCCTACCTTAGGTTGAGGTTGGGCTTTTGGCGCGAGTTGGTAACTATTTGATGCGCCAGTTCCCATTGCCTCAGGTGCTCCTCGTTGCAGGAAGGGGGTAATGATCTTACTACCCTGGTAGTGTAGCAATCATTAAACCCCTTGTTGTGGGTGCCTGCATGTTGGGCCACGGGTTTAAGGTCAAGTTTCTGTACAGTGTCCTGCCTATGCCCATTCATTCGAGTACTTAGTGAGTTGGTCGTTAGGCCTATGTACTCGGCCGGGCATAGTTGGCACTGTAGTTGGTAGATCAGGTTGGTTGTGGTGCAGTTGTAGTGTTGCCTGATGGGGTATGTTTTTCCGGTGGCTCGAGCAGTGAAAGAAGTAGTGGAAGGGTGGATGGCGCAGGTCTTACAGCGTGGTCTGTGGCATGGGTGTGATCCCCGGGGTAGGGGCAGCTTCTCCTTCTTCCTGTCTGGGGTGTGCCTAACGATGCGGTCGCTGATGTTAGGTGGGCGCCGGAAGTACACCCGCGGTAGGTTTTTCGCCAGGTCGTTGGTGAGAGCTGAGGATTTGAGGATGTGGGCTCCTCGCTTCATAATGCCATTTAGTACGTGTAAGCCTGGGTGCCACTGGGTGACTAGTGGGATAATGCTGTTGTTGGGTGGAGTGCGTGGTTTGTTTGGCCGATGGATTTGGTTTAGGACTTTCTGGCGGGGGTATCCCCGAGCCACAAAGGCATTCGCAATGCGGTGGCAATACTTCGCTAAGTCCTCTTCGTTGGAACAAATCCTGCGTCCTCGTATGGCGAGTGCGTGTGGTAAGGCTTGTTTCGTATAGTTGGGGTGGCAGCTGTCATAATGCAGATATTGCTGACTGTTGGTTGGTTTGAAATGGACGCTGGTTTCCAGGTGTCCATCCCGGATCCAGACATCGACGTCTAAAAAGTTGACGTGGTGTTTGGAGATTTCCCACGTGAAGCGTAGCGAGGTAAAGGTGTTTAGTTCCTCTAAGAAGGTTGCGAAAGATTCTTCACCATGGGTCCAAATAGCGTAGATGTCGTCGATGAACCGGAACCAACAGAGCGGTTGTAAACCCTGTGTCTTCAGGAAGTCCGTTTCAACTTTGCCCATGAACAGGTTGGCGTAAGATGGAGCCATCCTGGTGCCCATGGCCGTTCCCTTCGTTTGGAGGTAGTGGCGGTCCATGAAGCTGAAGTTGTTCATTGATAGGACCAGCTGCGATAGTCCTACCAAGAATTGGGTATCGGGTTTGGTGTTCTGGGGTCTGCTGTTGAGGTACTTTTCTAAGGCTGAGAGTCCTTGTGTGGTGGGTATGTTTGTATATAGAGAAGTGACATCTATGGTGGCCATAAGGGCGTTGGCAGGGAGGGGCATGGCCAGACTCTTCAGTTTCTCTAGAAAATCATATGTGTCTTTGATGTGAGACTCTAAACCGGTGACCAGGGGTTGTAGATGGTAATCAACAAACGCAGAGATGCGCTCCGTGGGTGAGTCGAAGCTGGCGACAATAGGGCGCCCTGGGTTGTTCGGTTTGTGGATTTTTGGGAGCATATAGAAGGTCGGTGTGCGGGGTTCCTTAGGGGTCAGGAGATTGATGTCGTTCTCGCTGAGGTTTTGGGCCTTCCCTCGACTGTTGACAAAATCTTTGACCTTCTGCAGGTGTGTTGTTGTTGGGTCTCCTTGTAACAGCTTGTATGTAGACCTGTCCTCAAGTTGCCTGCGGCCCTCTTCCACGTAATCTTTGGTGTTCTGGATAACAATCTTCGAACCCTTATCTGCAGGCAGGATAATGATGTCTTGATTGTTTCTTAGTGTGGTGAGAGCCTTGCGCTGGAGAGGGGTGAGGTTCGAGGTAACAGGTAGGCTATTGACAAGTTCAGGAGATGACACCGCACTGGTCAAATAGGTGATATATTGTTCAATTGGATGCTCTGGCGGAAGAACTCCCGGATATTCGGAAGAACCTTAACCTCTGTACAATGACCCACATTAGTGCAATTAAATGTTTCAAGTTATTTTAGTTAATATTTGCATTAGTTTCAAAGATTGTCCAGTTTGTTCCAGTGAGTTGTAGTTCCATGTCGTTGTCCTCTTTGTTTACCACCTCGCGTTGTTGCAACGTTGCCGTCCTTTGACCCCGACTGTCTCGTGTTGCAGCCTTCGTACAGCACCGAGGAGTTGAACCAGGAGATGGCTAACCTTGAGGGACTGATGAAGGACCTAAACGCGATCACCGCCTCCGAGTTTGAGTGCTAGGACTGACTCGACTCCGAGCGTTCCGAGTGCTAGGACCGTCTCCACTCTTGAGTGTTCCAAATACAAGTCGGAACGCGTTTCGAGCGTTCTATGCATACTCAGTGCAACGCAGACGCGGTCAAAACAAACGTTCCGTTTTCGGTGTGGTTTCGAAGCGGACGATTCGCATCTTGGAATGTTGCACTAGGGCGTTGCAACTAATGAAAATCGCCCCGCGGTGGAATTTCCCACGCCCGCTTGCCTTGCACACCTGTGTGAATTGTCTTCGCTGCCATAATGTCCCGCTTTACAGGGTCGGGTGCTGCTGCCTTCAGAAAAACAATTTTATAAACAGTATTAATTTTTGTATGTATATTATGTGTTGAAAAGCCTCCACGTCGAGTCCGTTTTCGTGACTTGGCGAAACGTTTTCTACGACCGTCGTTTCTACGCGTGTGCGCAAGCGTGTGGCAAGTACCACTGCGATCGGACGATTTCCCAGTCTGCCCTTCGACGACAAGACGCTGTTGTCGCTAACAACAATCTTAGTAGGATCTCTAGGGGATATGCCGCGATATTACCCTACCACGAGGTGGGGATGCATTTAATGTAATACATGTTGACTTTTATACTTGGTGACAACCATTATACTCACTAGTGCAACTGTGAATACGCCTGTAAGTACGTTCGTGCGTGTGTATGTATGTATGTGCGTGTGCTTGTTTCTACGTGTGCAATGCCACGAAGACGAAACGCTAAAAGACATTTTGCCGTAAACGGAGATTACGTTCGACCGGAGTGCTCAAACTAGGCGGCCGTTTCACACTCAGTATTCTTGCCATTAGTTTTTATAATAATTAATTCCTGTACAGTTCACCTCAAAAGACGATAAGCCGGCAGAGGGGCGCATTCACAAACCTTTACCTCAAAATTCAACCGGTCTAATAAAAGTATCGAATAGGTTGTGTAGGTTGCCTAAATGGTATTGTAAGTAAGAATGTGTTCACCTACTCTACATTAAAACACATTTCGTTGTAGAACTAGGTACTACAACTTAAGTCACTGATTTATACTGGCCTTATTCTTTGTTTTTCGTTGTTGATTTTTGATTTTGATGTCTGGTTTGAATCATGGTTGTTGCTTAGATGTTTCATACAACGTTAATCATACTTTAATATTAGACAGACACACAATAGTATTACAATATAACAGGTGACAATAGTAGTATAGGTCTATAGTACTCGCACAGAACATCCTATTACCTCTCGGGTCAGTTTTGTGAATGGCTTGCTCGTGCGGTACCTACTGTTAACGAAATACTCTCCGGAAGTTGTTACCTATTGCATGGGTTCGGTTTCAGACGTGCAGCTAAAGAAGACGAGAACGCATTCGTAAACCAAAAGGGGCGATAATATGATTATCTGGCCACGTGCCAGAGGTGTCGAGTTAAAACCATGCGTGCTGGATTCCGTAAGTCCGTTGTAGCTAGAGTTCAACCGACGTCGAACGTAGTTTTGAAAAGGATCGCGAGTGAAAAGAGTTGTGATTTGACGATGGCTTCTCTTGACTCTTCTAAACGACACTGTGGGCCATGTTCACTAAGTCGGCATCACAGACGCCCGTAGACCATATATTGTGTTTAGGTATATTGTTGTAAACAAAACATGGTTTACTTCTACTCAACATTTTGCTTGTGCCTCACGAACTGTGTGTGTGACAGGTAGGTTTAAAGTTGCCCCATAGTAACTAGTCTCATGCTTACGAAAAAGCAGAATCCGATGATACCAACCTAATTTTCTACTTCTCAAGTTTTACCATTGACTTCAGATACCCATTAGGGATCCTTTGTGCCCTCGTGTTGGGTAGCTGGAAATTCTTCACATAGCGTGCGTGACTAACGAAGCATATATGCACTCATCTAAGCAGAAGGGCACCTTTACGAATTGGTGAAAGAACACCAGCAATCTGTTTGTTTTCTTTGGTACATTGTGCGTGATATGAATCTGAGGTCGGTATGAGACTTGTTACGTTGGGGCTAGTATAGTTGGGACTAGATAACAGTCCTTACGTTGGACATGACATCCAGTGCAGATCGCGCTGTCTAACGAAACGGTGGCAATTATTGCGGCAGCTTCTTTACATTTTTGTGTCTCTCGGGGGGACGCGAACAGTACAAATTATACAATCAACTCATTTATTGAGCCAATCAACAGTTTCAGCAAATAAGTTGCGACAAGTTGTTAAATAATTAGGTCAATAGCTCACATCATTTTATTTTCACATCACCAGGATTTTTATATTTCTTTTTTTACTTATCGTAGTGTTACCCCACATTCTCATTAACGTTCGTCGTGGATCGTAATAGCTTATTTCCTTTTAAACTGGCACATTTAATTTGTGTACTATATGAAAGTAAACGTATCGAGTTGGACTTGCATAGTTTATGGGCCGTTCTGTATTTTATTTTTTACACTCGAATGCAGATATGTAAACTGTAAAGTGAATGTTTCAACATCTTAATTTTAGCCCTTCTAACTTTTCAAGTAAATATGGTATATCCAGAGCCTAACTAATACGTAGTGCTATTATACCCGTCATCTCAAAACAGACCTCTCTGATCTTATTCCGTGTAGGCCTACTTGCTAACCGTAAACCCCACGTTATTTACATCACTAGGCCTTCGCAAACGTGTCAAACTATACTTGAGAATGTGCCATTATTAGGCTCATGGTGGCCTACTTAGCCTTAAGGTTTTATCATTTACGCTTTATACTTAGCTTTCTGTTTTCCCAAACACGTAACGTTGGGGTCGTTGTCTGACGCGAGGGAAGAGGGGGGGGGGGAGAAGCGACCCCAATATCGAACCAATCAAACCCGTCGGTCGTCGATGAAAACAAAGATGGCGTCCAGCCAATTGTCGCGCATCGAAGTGTCCGTGGACTAATCTGAAGAGAAATGACACATTTATATTCCTGATAATTTTAGATTTTTTTATACACACAAAGGCCGTTGTTGTCTTGGCATTTAGTGGTATGTAAAATATGTGTAACTACCTACTACATAGGAAAAAGTTAAGATTTTTTGTACTTTTTAAACTAAAGATGCAAGCCTTGTAAAATAACTAATTATTGTAATAAGTGTGCCTGGAGTTGTACAGAATGTAGAACTAGTGCATATTTTGTTTGGGGTTGTGTATATTTATTTGAAATCAAGTGCACTGTATAGTATGTAACTTAATATTGTATGCAAAACATTTGTAACGAACTTTTATACTGTTGCCTGTGGGCGTTCGTTCGCACTTAAGAAGTGACGAAGCCGAGGTATCGTTGTGAATATATAGATGTATCGTGATTGCCCGTAAGCCGTTCTCAATCGTTGATCATGATGAATGTTGGTTATTTTTCTTGGGCTATAACTTAAATCGTTTCAACAAAAAATTAAATCTCTAGGTGATGACCTACCCAAGAATCAACAAAGACTTGTTTTTTTACGTATTTAAATTGCATTTTACTTGTCAAACCGACTGAATACTTTGTTGTATCTGTTTGTAATTACTAGCCTAATATATGCCATATTACTAATGCTACACTGGAGTGTTTATTTACCATACATCCTCATCCCTCTCGCTTTCACCGCCGTTTCCTTTCAGGCACACAGAACTCTCGACATTGTCAGAGTTGCCAACCAGCCAGAGCTACTTCTAGTTTACGTATACGTCCAAATTGAGGAATTATCTTGTACAGAATTGTTGACAATAACAAACTTCCACTTCTATATATTCGGGAATATTCGAGTTTACTTTTTCTTATAACTCCCCAATAATTCTATTCTGTCTATCATGCCCAGTGCCCACCCATTACTGTTTGTCATCCATATTATCAACCATCTTAGTGAGTTAATATTAATTAACTCTTAAAATGGCTAATATAGGCCTATTGTTTTCTGTACCCAAGGACTGTTGATTAAATATTCATCAATTATTATTAAAGCTCTATTATTTTTGGAATTTTATCCTGGAAACACTAACAGTTGCACTCAATATAGCAAATCAGACCGTAAGCAAAGGAGGTTAAGGACGTCGTTTGTACAAGTTACTGTCCGTCTGACAGTTCAGTATTTCTATGTACGTACCTGAAGTTGCTTTCTCGTAATAGCTGTTCATGTGTGAGGAAAATTGAAGGTAGGCCTACTTGTGGTAGTTTTTCAATAGATAACCATTTTAAAGAGAATTGATTGTGTGTTACATCGTGTACAATTGAAATTAAGATTTGGTAATTTACTTATGGACTTATTCACTTTATGAGGGAATATATTGAGAAATATTTTAATGACATTGGTGAATAGTAGAGTGAGTATCCAGCGGTCCAGCCTAAGTTAAGCTGCATCTGGTATTGTAGTGGTCACACGATCACATTTGTGTGTGTGTGTGTGTGTGTAGCCCTAACCGGCTAACATGTACCTATTAACTGCTCTGTAATGAAACTGAAGATGAATAAAAATATATATATATTTATATAATATAAGAAATATAGAACAGGCCTAAAGGCTAGTACATGTGTGAGAGGGAAAGAAGGATAGGAGCCAACAGCTTACCTGAAACCATTTGGCAGGCTGCGTAGCGTAGATGACACAAAACAAAACACAACACAAAAACTTCTGGACGTTTCGACGCTTCGTCACCTGGTGACCAAGACCGAAGCGTCGAAACGTCCAGAAGTTTTTGTGTTGTGTTTTGTTTTGTGTCATCTACGCTACGCAGCCTGCCAAATGGTTTCAGGTAAGCTGTTGGCTCCTATCCTTCTTTCCCTCTCACACATTTATATAATATAATATATATATATATATATATTTATATGTATAATATATATTTATATAATAATATATATAACTGATTTTCAATGATAACATTTATTCTATTTATTACGTGCTTCGTTGCTATGACGGCTCCAATGTCAGTCACCCTATATGTATCGACCGTGTCATATAGACAGACAGATTGAAGTCAACATCCATAGTTAAAGAACCCCAGCCCGAACAGGGAATCGAACCCACTGTATTTACCTTTTGAATTGCAAGCAGGAATAAACCCACTAGACTAGACCAACGATCGAGCCACCAATGAAGGACAAGACGACAGTGTCAATGATTATATCCTATCTTATCCCCGTATGAAGTGACCCCGGCACATTAGATTAGAAGGAAGGTACACCTGATCAACACTTCCATCTCATTTCATTTAATTTATTTGTCTTGTTTTCATGTAGGTACAGTTTCGTCATTGCATGTTAAAAAAACATCTTTTGACTTTTTGAACAGTAATAATGAAATAAAAACACAGATACGTACAATAAAAATACAAATGATTAATAATAAATAGTTAGTAAATATTTACAGTTTTCAATTTGAACTTCCAGTCTAAATATTGTTTATCATGAAATCCTGGACGTTGTAACACTTTTTCTCTGTGTAAGAAAAGCCTGCACGTTTTTTGTTTATGTATTGAGTGTATTGGTTTTTCTTTGATACTGGCAGGGAGTTTGTTTTAGATATTTTTACCCTGCATATGTGGGACTTTTACGTGGGGTTGTATTGTTTCAAACTGTTGCATTTCTCTCGTCCAGTAAATTCTGACTGTCCTGGTCGGACATCTTGAACTGGACCAAGACCACGAGGTACGTTGCCATTGCAGACACCAGCTGCAACCAAGAAATAGCCCTGTGATAGAAACAGCGTTATCAAGAAAGTAATGTAGATGTTCCAACGTAACTAGTCTCATGCTGACTGATAGTAGAGTCCAATGGTAAGAACTTCATTATCTACTCCTTTTGTACCAGCTACCTTATCGTGGTGGGCAGGTTTGAGTGCTTTGTTGATCCCGAGAGCTATGCCGGCGGAAGCGTAGGCCTATGCTTCTGGTAGGGCCACCCTAGCCGGACTGGTCGAGGAGGAGAAGTCAGACGAAGTGCAGTCCACACCCCAATCCCCTTTCCTCCCCTTTCCCATATCCTCATGCACCCTCCTACTTGCCCCTTCCTCCAAAGAGCCCCCAATTTTATCTTCATTATCACTCATCGTCTTGATTAGCCAAGTTGCAAAAATATAAGACGTTAAGCTCAAATATCTATCTATTTCCTTTTGTACCTACCACTACTTGAAACATACCCATCAAGGATAATTTACGAGCTTCGGTCGTATATGGGGAGATTATGAGATGAGACTTGTACTTTGTACTATTAACAGCTGATGTGATGCACACCAGCTGATGTGTCCCTCTTACTACCTCTTAGTCTTACTAACTAGGAAGGTATGTTAGGGCGTTTGGGTATTCGGAAAGGAATTTCCGAAATCCCAGCATTCACCTTTACGACTGAGGAAAAACTCAGAAAAAAACCTCAACAGTCCGCACTACCGTTGGGTAGAATCAAACCGGCGACCTCCCGAAATAGATTCTCGCGTCTTACCGCTGAGCCACCTCTATCAGTAATGAACGTATGAAATGACGACACGAATATGTTAATTTTCGTTGCAACAGCGTGCATGAAACGAGCAGTAGATAAGGATCTGAGGTCATCGGTATGACTAGTTACGTTGGGTCTACTATATAAGCAAAGAGTTTGTTAAGAAGTTACAAAATAGAATCAATATTGAGTGGATCTCAAGGACGTATTAGAAGGGGAAGATGGGAGAGTGAAGTGACAACTCACGGAGACCAACAGCGTCCGGTCGACGGTGACGTAGTTGCCCAAGGTCATGACCGGAGGGCGGTGGGCGACGGCCGCTAGGAACTCATCCAGCTGTAAACAAGAGTGTGTTTGTTTTGTGCCCTCGCGCTACAGTACAGAGTGACTCACGGGGAGACGAACAGCGTCCGGTCGACGGTGACGTAGTTGCCCAAGGTCATGACCGGAGGGCGGTGTGCGACGGCCGCTAGGAACTCATCCAGCTGTAAACAAGAGTGTGTTTGTTTGTTTTGTGTGCCCTCGCGCTACAGTACAGAGTGACTCACGGGGAGACGAACAGCGTCCGGTCGACGGTGACGTAGTTGCCCAAGGTCATGACCGGAGGGCGGTGTGCGACGGCCGCTAGGAACTCATCCAGCTGTAAACAAGAGTGTGTTTGTTTAGTGCCCTCGCGCTACAGCACAGAGTGACTCAACGAGACGTCTACAGTACTAGCCCAAGGTTTAGCCGCGGTCGCTTAGCCGGTTCCCATACGAACACCGAAGTTAGCAACCTCGGGTTAATTCAGGAGGTGGATGGGTGACCACTCTCCTCTGAAACACTAGCTACCGTTGGTTAGAGCAGATTGGAGTGTTTGAAAGCTTGTGTAACAGCTTCGTTCTTCTCGTCAACTGCTCGGCAGTCCAGGTTAGTGGAAGAACTTTTATGACTGGTAGGCCTACAAGTTTATTTATTTATTTTATTTCACCATGTGATTTGTACAGAGTACAAATATTGGTACGAACACTTTACACACAAAATAGAATATACATACAAAACACCCAAATTCACATACCAGTAAGGATGGGTCAGAGAAACGGGAATTTAAAGTGTTCGTTCACCTCTTGCTGCAATGTGTACCTATACACACATGTTGGTATGTAGAACACATATTGAACAACAGTTTCACCGAAAATGATTCGAGTTCCAGGTAATTAGTGGTTAAATGTTTTATTCAGCCCGTTGAACGTTCTACGTTTGGCAACACTGTACCCCCGAGTTTTGTTTGACCTTGCTTCACGCATCTGGAGGGATGGGCGAAAAGTAGCCGTCCGCTGCAAATGAAACCGTGGGGTTCAAAGAGATTCCTGGAGAAATCCCAAAATATCCCGCTTAGGATAACGACTGAATGAGGTATGTCAATCCAAATAATATAAATTTTGTTATATCGTATACCAATGATAATTGAAGTTTGGTTTTATTGTATAGCACGTACACCAACCAATAATAAAACGGTACGCTTCACCAACAATAAATATGTGTCTTAGCCGTAACACACGAGACTCTCTGGAAAGTAGACCATTCAATACCGGGTACCGGCAAATCTGTCTGAAGGTCTGTCCAATGTTTTCCTCGGCCAAAATGCCGAATGCTGGGATTAAATCCTATAAAATAGCCCTTGTACATTCCCTCCGATCTATCCGTACGTAATGCATAATAAAAAAATGTGTCATTTTTATGTCGATTATAATATATACTACTTATCGGGATGAATATTACGACTTATGATACATAGTTCCTACTTCCTAGCTTATGTTACTGAAAACAAGTGTCACTGGTTATGGTAGCAATATGCTACACTATTAGTTTTCTCTTTATTTGAAACGTAACACAATTTTTTATTGGAAATAATACTGTTTACTGAGTTAAATCAAGCTGTTCTATTCATTGAA
Organism: Isoperla grammatica; assembly: GCA_945910005.1. Lineage (NCBI taxonomy): Eukaryota > Metazoa > Arthropoda > Insecta > Plecoptera > Perlodidae > Isoperla > Isoperla grammatica. Next base: position 25,629,490 of record OX246743.1, read on the forward strand.
CCGTCTTGCAATTATAATTTTTGTTACATTGTACGATACTATATCGAATCTCACTACACATCAAATTTTATTTGCTATTCTTAACAAATAAACAAGCTATGAACCTCTTTTAGTTGTTATGTTATTTTGTTGCTGTTATATATTTTGTTATTATTAAATTTTGTATTATATTGTTGAGTTATAGGGCCTAGTTAGTCTAACTTAACTCAACAATGAGTGATTTATTTACATAGCAGTCAATTAATATACAAACAAATGAACTGAACTGAACTAAATGGCAGGAGGAAGACCGACCATACACAAGACACACGACATGTGATTTCTTCTTCAGACAATGTTATGTATTATAAACATATAACATATGACATGTAAACATATCGATGCATTGTTTCAGAATGCTGGATAGAAAAACCAACAGCCGTACGTTTGTGAAATTTAATTTGAGGTCTCCGTCAAAACCTGTTCGACGCAATTGTAACTGTATTCCTTATTGTGACAAATACTATTAAAATTATATTCCTTCTTAATAAATACTATTATCATTTCACAAATCGAAGAGAAATATGAACCCATTTCCAGTGAGTTGTTACAAATCTTGTATCTATCCGCTTGACCGCGCACCTTCTGCGCCACTTTCATTTGAACAAAGTATCTCACCACACAACGTGCGCTCCCTCCCTAACTGTCTTCAGCCAACCACGCATCTTCCGTACCACCCCTCCTTCCCATGCCCGCTGGAGACGCAGCGCAGAGTTGGCAGCATGGGCCGCATGACGTAGTGTGTCTTCCTCGAACGCGAATAAACAAAGGACACCTGATGGTATAGGCCGCGTGATATACACCTAAACATTGGTGTTTGGGGTTAAACTTTATATAGAGAACAACTTGCTAAAGAGGTGAACGGGCACTCAAAAAAATCTTTCAAAGTGTAGAATCGTTTAACTAAGAGGAACGTTTTTGGTCTAAGAGATGTAGAGTTCTTTATTGATTGGGGAAGTTTGTTATAAATTTTACTGCAAAGGTGGGTTGGACATTACGTACCGGTACCAGGCTTCCCCTCCTCCCTTCCACATTATCATTCATCACTCATCACTCTCGTAAGCCAAGAACAGAGACTGGTTTATATGGACACAGTACCGGTGTCCAAGACAAAAAAATAAGGAAGAAGAAGAAGAAGAAACATCTTCTGGCACTGACCTCCATCTGCCGTGAAGGGTTGACCTCCAACTTGGTGGACAAGAGCAGATTCTCCCAGCGAACACCAACCTACAGACAACGTGAACTTGTTGGTGCACATACATATTATAATGAGCACTTGAACAAAAAAGGGTGAAGTCGGAAAAAACGTGATTCTCGTGAAATCTGTTCTATATTATTGAGTCTATTATTGAGTTCTATAAATTAACAAGTCTATAGTCAATCATCTGTGTGAAAGTACCATTGTGTTAGTGGGTGGTGGGGTTAGTGGTTTTCATTGGTAGTCATAAAGGTGTAGGTAAGGAGATGTACCGTTTTGACCGGTACGCCCAACCTTTTCAGAAAACTTGTACCGGTGTCCTGAATGACGTATTTGTACCAGTTTGTAAAGGGGGGGGGGATAAGGTGAACAGACGTACCGGTTTAACCGGTACATTACCGTTATCGGAACACTTGTACCGGTGTCCCGAGAGATTCATTGAAAATACGTATTTTTACCGGTTTGTAATTTTTGGGGAAAAGGTGTCCCGGTATTCTGTCTATAAAGACAACGCGGTCGACAATGGTGGGGAGGGTCGAGGCCCCCCTCCCTCCCCAGCACTGTTACAGTTACTGGTCGGCTCTCTAGCCCTCGACACATGCGGGTCGCATTCGCAGACGCTGACTCACACAATCACGCACTCAAGTCATATTTTAACTCCACTCATTAAAAATAAAGTGCGACTGTGCGATCGCACCCTAAAACGCACCCTGTTAGCCACCTGGCAAGCTCCGTCACACACCAGGTAGAGACACCATCCAATGATGACGCCCTCAATGAGTGAGACAGACTTCTCGTGCACTTCTGTGATGTTGACGACAGCTTCGTAGACAGAGAGGATGAGAGTGAGGAACAGATACGAGACGTAGAAACCGTAGGTGTAGCAAGCAGCTTCGCCCAGACCCCGGGCCAGGTGACTTAGATGCAGCCAGGCCAGCCGGTACTCTGCCACCCTGTGTGCGCCACTGGCAGACATCTCCTGCAACATGACGCCACTGTATAGTAAACCCCGGGCCAGGTGGCTTAGATGCAGCCAGGCCAGCCGGTACTCTGCCACCCTGTGTGCGCCACTGGCAGACATCTCCTGTAACATGACGCCACTGTATAGTAGACCCCGGGCCAGGTGACTTAGATGCAGCCAGGCCAGCCGGTACTCTGCCACCCTGTGTGCGCCACTGGCAGACATCTCCTGTAACATGACGCCACTGTATAGTAGACCCCGGGCCAGGTGACTTAGATGCAGCCAGGCCAGCCGGTACTCTGCCACCCTGTGTGCGCCACTGGCAGACATCTCCTGTAACATCACGCCACTGTATAGTAGACCCCGGGCCAGGTGACTTAGATGCAGCCAGGCCAGCCGGTACTCTGCCACCCTGTGTGCGCCACTGGCAGACATCTCCTGTAACATCACGCCACTGTATAGTAGACCCCGGGCCAGGTGGCTTAGATGCAGCCAGGCCAGCCGGTACTCTGCCACCCTGTGTGCGCCACTGGCAGACATCTCCTGTAACATGACGCCACTGTATAGTAGACCCCGGGCCAGGTGACTTAGATGCAGCCAGGCCAGCCGGTACTCTGCCACCCTGTGTGCGCCACTGGCAGACATCTCCTGTAACATGACGCCACTGTATAGTAGACCCCGGGCCAGGTGGCTTAGATGCAGCCAGGCCAGCCGGTACTCTGCCACCCTGTGTGCGACACTGGCAGACATCTCCTGTAACATGACGCCACTGTATAGTAGACCCCGGGCCAGGTGACTTAGATGCAGCCAGGCCAGCCGGTACTCTGCCACCCTGTGTGCGCCACTGGCAGACATCTCCTGTAACATGACGCCACTGTATAGTAGACCCCGGGCCAGGTGGCTTAGATGCAGCCAGGCCAGCCGGTACTCTGCCACCCTGTGTGCGCCACTGGCAGACATCTCCTGTAACATGACGCCACTGTATAGTAGACCCCGGGCCAGGTGACTTAGATGCAGCCAGGCCAGCCGGTACTCTGCCACCCTGTGTGCGCCACTGGCAGACATCTCCTGTAACATGACACCACTGTATAGTAGACCCCAGGCCAGGTGGCTTAGATGCAGCCAGGCCAGCCGGTACTCTGTGTGCGCCACTGGCAGACATCTCCTGTAACATCACGCCACTGTATAGTAGACCCTGGGCCAGGTGACTTAGATGCAGCCAGGCCAGCCGGTACTCTGCCACCCTGTGTGCGCCACTGGCAGACATCTCCTGTAACATGACGCCACTGTATAGTAGACCCTGGGCCAGGTGACTTAGATGCAGCCAGGCCAGCCGGTACTCTGCCACCCTGTGTGCGCCACTGGCAGACATCTCCTGTAACATCACGCCACTGTATAGTAGACCCCGGGCCAGGTGACTTAGATGCAGCCAGGCCAGCCGGTACTCTGCCACCCTGTGTGCGCCACTGGCAGACATCTCCTGTAACATGACGCCACTGTATAGTAGACCCCGGGCCAGGTGACTTAGATGCAGCCAGGCCAGCCTGTACTCTGCCACCCTGTGTGCGCCACTGGCAGACATCTCCTGTAACATGACGCCACTGTATAGTAGACCCCGGGCCAGGTGACTTAGATGCAGCCAGGCCAGCCGGTACTCTGCCACCCTGTGTGCGCCACTGGCAGACATCTCCTGTAACATGACGCCACTGTATAGTAGACCCTGGGCCAGGTGACTTAGATGCAGCCAGGCCAGCCGGTACTCTGCCACCCTGTGTGCGCCACTGGCAGACATCTCCTGTAACATGACGCCACTGTATAGTAGACCCCGGGCCAGGTGACTTAGATGCAGCCAGGCCAGCCGGTACTCTGCCACCCTGTGTGCGCCACTGGCAGACATCTCCTGTAACATGACGCCACTGTATAGTAGACCCTGGGCCAGGTGACTTAGATGCAGCCAGGCCAGCCGGTACTCTGCCACCCTGTGTGCGCCACTGGCAGACATCTCCTGTAACATGACGCCACTGTATAGTAGACCCCGGGCCAGGTGGCTTAGATGCAGCCAGGCCAGCCGGTACTCTGCCACCCTGTGTGCGCCACTGGCAGACATCTCCTGTAACATGACGCCACTGTATAGTAGACCCCGGGCCAGGTGACTTAGATGCAGCCAGGCCAGCCGGTACTCTGCCACCCTGTGTGCGCCACTGGCAGACATCTCCTGTAACATGACGCCACTGTATAGTAGACCCCGGGCCAGGTGGCTTAGATGCAGCCAGGCCAGCCGGTACTCTGCCACCCTGTGTGCGGCACTGGCAGACATCTCCTGTAACACGACGCCACTGTATAGTAGACCCCGGGCCAGGTGACTTAGATGCAGCCAGGCCAGCCGGTACTCTGCCACCCTGTGTGCGCCACTGGCAGACATCTCCTGTAACATGACGCCACTGTATAGTAGACCCCGGGCCAGGTGACTTAGATGCAGCCAGGCCAGCCGGTACTCTGCCACCCTGTGTGCGCCACTGGCAGACATCTCCTGTAACATGACGCCACTGTATAGTAGACCCCGGGCCAGGTGGCTTAGATGCAGCCAGGCCAGCCGGTACTCTGCCACCCTGTGTGCGGCACTGGCAGACATCTCCTGTAACATGACGCCACTGTATAGTAGACCCCGGGCCAGGTGGCTTAGATGCAGCCAGGCCGGCCGGTACTCTGCCACCCTGTGTGCGCCACTGGCAGACATCTCCTGTAACATGACGCCACTGTATAGTAGACCCCGGGCCAGGTGGCTTAGATGCAGCCAGGCCAGCCGGTACTCTGCCACCCTGTGTGCGCCACTGGCAGACATCTCCTGTGACATGACGCCACTGTATAGTAGACCCCGGGCCAGGTGGCTTAGATGCAGCCAGGCCAGCCGGTACTCTGCCACCCTGTGTGCGCCACTGGCAGACATCTCCTGTAACATGACGCCACTGTATAGTAGACCCCGGGCCAGGTGGCTTAGATGCAGCCAGGCCGGCCGGTACTCTGCCACCCTGTGTGCGCCACTGGCAGACATCTCCTGTAACATGACGCCACTGTATAGTAGACCCCGACCAGGTGGCTTAGATGCAGCCAGGCCAGCCGGTACTCTGCCACCCTGTGTGCGCCACTGGCAGACATCTCCTGTAACACGACGCCACTGTATAGTAGACCCCGGGCCAGGTGGCTTAGATGCAGCCAGGCCAGCCGGTACTCTGCCACCCTGTGTGCGCCACTGGCAGACATCTCCTGTAACATGACGCCACTGTATAGTAGACCCCGGGCCAGGTGGCTTAGATGCAGCCAGGCCAGCCGGTACTCTGCCACCCTGTGTGCGCCACTGGCAGACATCTCCTGTAACATGACGCCACTGTATAGTAGACCCCGGGCCAGGTGACTTAGATGCAGCCAGGCCAGCCGGTACTCTGCCACCCTGTGTGCGCCACTGGCAGACATCTCCTGTAACATGACGCCACTGTATAGTAGACCCCGGGCCAGGTGGCTTAGATGCAGCCAGGCCAGCCGGTACTCTGCCACCCTGTGTGCGGCACTGGCAGACATCTCCTGTAACATGACGCCACTGTATAGTAGACCCCGGGCCAGGTGGCTTAGATGCAGCCAGGCCAGCCGGTACTCTGCCACCCTGTGTGCGCCACTGGCAGACATCTCCTGTGACATGACGCCACTGTATAGTAGACCCCGGGCCAGGTGGCTTAGATGCAGCCAGGCCAGCCGGTACTCTGCCACCCTGTGTGCGCCACTGGCAGACATCTCCTGTAACATGACGCCACTGTATAGTAGACCCCGGGCCAGGTGGCTTAGATGCAGCCAGGCCGGCCGGTACTCTGCCACCCTGTGTGCGGCACTGGCAGACATCTCCTGTAACATGACGCCACTGTATAGTAGACCCCGGGCCAGGTGGCTTAGATGCAGCCAGGCCAGCCGGTACTCTGCCACCCTGTGTGCGCCACTGGCAGACATCTCCTGTGACATGACGCCACTGTATAGTAGACCCCGGGCCAGGTGGCTTAGATGCAGCCAGGCCAGCCGGTACTCTGTAACCCTGTGTGCGCCACTGGCAGACATCTCCTGTAACATGACGCCACTGTATAATAGACCCCGGGCCAGGTGGCTTAGATGCAGCCAGGCCAGCCGGTACTCTGCCACCCTGTGTGCGCCACTGGCAGACATCTCCTGTATCATGACGCCACTGTATAGTAGACCCCGGGCCAGGTGGCTTAGATGCAGCCAGGCCAGCCGGTACTCTGCCACCCTGTGTGCGCCACTGGCAGACATCTCCTGTAACATGACGCCACGGTATAGTAGACCCCGGGCCAGGTGACTTAGATGCAGCCAGGCCAGCCGGTACTCTGTGTGCGCCACTGGCAGACATCTCCTGTAACATGACGCCACTGTATAGGCTTAGATACCCAGTCCGAACCGGGAATTCAACACTACACCTTCTACATTGAAAGCAGGAATACATTCACAAGACTTACGGAGCCACTGCACATTATACACATTGGTTTGATCAAAGATTATAAAGGGTGTTTATAATCTTTGGTTTGATCATAGGTATAAATATTGTGACAACATTTATATCTATGGTTTGATTAGGTCTTGTCCTAAAATCGTCTTTGATTTTGTAGCATCATTTTACTTCCATCATAAACCCAGTTCTCTCACTCAAAGAGGGCTCTCGTGCATATCATTCATTAATCATCCCTTACTCATTCATCATGCTCTTGCTCATTGTCGTCGTTCTCTCTCTCTCTCTCTCTCTCTCTCTCTCTCTCTCTTCTCAGCATCGTATGTTATCTTATTTTCAATGAGTTTAATTTATATCTAGTAGTAGTATTTTAGAATTTCATTTATCATCATATCCATGCACAAATTATGTTAGTTCGAATGGTAGATTAGGCCTAACTTGCCTTAATCCCGCCTAAATAAAAATATTTCAATTAATCACTCATGTCGACTCTCTTGCGACCTAAACGCGCACGCACATCCCCTACCCACTCCACATCCCTCATAATCTCCAAATGGAATTTCCGTGATTTACGTTTACGTTATTTGTTACATTAGACAACCTATTAAATAATTTTATGTTACTTTTTAAAAAAAGTTGAATTATTAGTAATAGATTTAGATTTTTTTTTCTTTACAGTCATATCTGTGGTTTCATTAAAGTGCACACAGTGTTACCTGTAAGAAGCTCTGCTGCAGGTCACGTGATACGTTACAAAGGTTGGTACACACGAGGTGCCAGAACACGGCCAGGAAGTTGCGCAGCAGGTCCTGATACACCGACGTGAACAGCTCGAGGTACTTCCAGGGCCCCTCGTCTTGGTACGTGTACAGACCCTCAAACACGGCGGCCGTGACGATGACGGTGACAGTCATGACGTCAGCGCGGTGACGCGTCGCGTATCTGATTGGCCGGCCGGTCGTCTGGACGTACTGGATCTGTAACGATGACGCGACAGTCATGACGTCAGCGCGGTGACGCGTGGCGTATCTGATTGGCCGGCCGGTCGTCTGGACCTACTGGATCTGTAACGATGACGCGACAGTCATAGCGTCAGCGTGGTGACGCGCTGACGCTATGACTGTCCCGCCCATAATAGTCCCGCCCACTGTCTCACCTGCAGCCCCACCCACTGACTGAGGTAGGCGGCGACGACCCCCGACCAGCCCCCTGTCTCACACTTAGCCCCGCCCCCTGTCTCACCTAGAGCCCCACCCACCGACTGAGGTAGGCGGCGACGACCCCCGACCCGCCCCCTGTCTCATCTGCAGCCCCGCCCACTGTCTCACCTGTAGCCCCGCCCACTAACTGAGGGAGGCGGCGACAACCCCCGCAGCGCCCACTGTCTCACACTTAGGCCCGCCCCCTGTCTCACCTGCAGCCCCGCCTACTGTCTCACCTGTAGCCCCGCCCACTGTCTCACCTGCAGCCCCACCCACCGACTGAGGTAGGCGGCGACGACCTCGCCTCGCCCACTGTCTCACTGTAGCCCCGCTCACCGACTGAGGTAGGTGGCGACGAGCCCCGCAGCGCCCACTGTCTCACACTTAGCCTCGCCCACTGTGTTACCTGCAGCCCCGCCTACCGACTGAGGTAGGCGGCGACGACCCCCGTCTCGCCCACTGTCTCACCTGTAGCCCCGCCCACCGACTGAGGTAGGCGGTGACGACCTTCGCCTCGCCCACTATCTTACCTGTAGCCCCGCCCCCTGTCTCACATGTAGATCCGCCCACCGACTGAGGTAGGCGGCCACGAGCCCCGCAGCGCCCCCTGTCTCACCTGTAGCCCCGCCCACCAACTGAGGTAGGCGGTGACGACCTTGCCCCGCCCCCTGTATTACCCTTAGCCCCGCCCCCTGTCTCACCTGTAGACCCGCCCACCGACTGAGGTAGGCGGCCACGAGCCCCGCAGCGCCCCCTGTCTCACCTGTAGCCCCGCCCACCGACTGAGGTAGGCGGTGACGACCTTGCCCCGCCCCCTGTATTACCCTTAGCCCCGCCCCCTGTCTCACCTGTAGACCCGCCCACCGACTGAGGTAGGCGGCCACGAGCCCCGCAGCGCTCCCTGTCTCACCTGTAGCCCCGCCCACCGACTGAGGTAGGCGGCGACGAGCCCCGCCTCGCTCCACGCAAAGAAGGGCAGAAAGACGACGAGGAGGTCGAACAACGTGTTGAGCATTACATCTATCTTGTCGTCGAACTTCATCTCGCTCAACTCGCTCAGCTCGCCGTAGTGGACGAAGAAGACGCCCGTGAGGACTGCGAGGTAGACGGCGACCGAGTAGACCATCACCCCCGAAAGCTTCCGGTGCTGCACGAGGCCTGGGGACAAAGATCTTAGTACCTCAAGACGTCAGTCTCGGATAGTTCAGCAAAGCTTTTGTTGAAGACTACAATAATTTGTGTATGTACGTGATTGGTTCACAATGATTGGTGAACAACCACTAATGCCCGGTTTCCATACTTTTACGTCGGACGCTGATGTCGGACGTTGGCCAATTGTAGGCAATTACCCCAACGCTGGCACCGCCTCCTCGACGTTCGTCAAGAGTACTACGGGCTACGGTTGGCCAAAGTCCGACGCCCGCGTAAAAGCATGGGAACTAGCCATTATATTGGGCCACTTCATAAGAAGAAGGGTGGACCTTTAAAGTCTCAGAAGAGACGGTCGCTCCACGTGGTCTATTTCAACGGTATTCGCCGTGGGATTTCCCGAAACCTGTATTGTTAGTATCTACGTCATTGACTGCATCAATCGTGGATGATATGTGCTCTCACCACGTCTGGCAACAGACGCGCGATATTATCAGTACAATACCGGAGGCATAAGAAAGCGATGCTACTAGATTTAGGTTGGTAGTTGTCACATAGTCCATGACGATACCGTCTTTGCAAGTTAATTCAACAGGGCTTGACTCACCGTTATGTCGACCAGGCTGGACCGGCAGGACTCCAAGACTCTTCAGGACGATCAGGACCGGTTTCATCTGGTCCCCGAACTCGTCCCTGAAGGACAGCGCTGCTCGCACGCGCTGTCTGGCCCGTAGGGCCGCTAGCTTCATAGTGAACGGATTCAATATGGCCACCTGGCTCGAGCTTGGAGACTCCATTTTGTTCTATACTTATTAAAAGAGAAATTAATCCAAAGATGTTTAACAGAATATTGATCTTGAGAGAAGCTGAGAACCGCTATGAACACCACTGAATTCCTGCTTAGTTTGTTACAACATTAATTGGTTTGTCGAAATTGAATGTTTTTTTACAAAATTCGTTCCATAAATGCTTCACGGATGTAATTGACCCGAGTGCTATACTCTCAAGAAGAATTGTTTGGTTGCAATTGAAATATAAAGAAATTCATGTCAAAACTAACAAGTTCGGAACTGTTAATTTATTTCTGAAGCCTGTGTCACTTACGAAACTGTTTACTGGCTGGCTTCTTCTTGACATAACTTGGGCTACTAATAAAAATGGACACCCCATTTATCTTGTTTGTCCTACTCATACGATTATATGTTTTCTCAGGGAAATGTATAAGTGGCCAGTGTGTAAACAGGCCGTGACGTCACAGGCTGGCGACGAGTAGAGCCTAATAGCTTAGAACACGACATGGGGTTGCTTTTATATACCAAAACCCTTAAAAAGTAAACTAGCACAAATTAGTGTCAAACTGTGAATATATAGCTATTAAGGCTGTATAAACATCGAACTCTCAAGACCGATTTCATTATCTGAAACTTGTTAATTAAGCGAGCGAAGCGAGCGTTTCCACTTGACTCTTATGGCACTTCGTTCTGTTTTTTTTTGTTTGTTTGTTTGTTTGTTTGTTTGTTTGTTTTTTTGTTTTTTTTTGTTTTTTTTTGTTTTTATGTCCGTTGATAGCGGTCGAACGGAAAGTCCGATCAACTTAAAATTTGGACCATCCACAAGCCTCGATGTGGATTGAAGGTGTATAGTTTTGAGGCAAAATCTTTCGAAAAGTTACAAAGTTACACCATAGTTACTGCAAAATATTTTCCTGAAACAAAATGGCGGCAAAATGTGAGATAGCCAGATTTTGTTACAAATTTTTCCGGTCACGAATATGTTCATGTTATGGCGATCTGATAAATATTGGCAAAGTTACACAAAAGTTACTCGAAAATATTTTTCTGAAACACAGTAACAGCAAAATTTGAGGTGGCTATCTTATAGTAAATTTTTGTCCGGTCACGAATATACTAATGTAAACGCGATTTGATACATATTAGAGGCAGAAATTACATTTCTATTGCTGTCAATAACTGTTAGTAACGGTGGCGGACCGCGGCGAAAACATGACAGCGAAAATTCTTAGCAACGCACATTGCACTGCATCCAACAATGTCGGGAAGTATAATAGCTATGGAAATTAGAAACATTTTTGCAATGCGCATTCTTGAATTGTTGTTAATTGTTGTTTGTATTAGCATTGAAATCTCTTCGCCAGAAAGTTCGTAGATATTGACGCGCTCGCTTATCAACGCGTCAAACAGAGCGTTTTCCTGGTTAATAAACAAATTCAATTAAAATGTTTGAGAAGTTTGTTAATTGGGACAAAAACTCCTAAAGTTTTATTTTGTCTGAATAATCTATACAATAACTATTGTGTTACTAAAGGTATTATCCTTGATCAAAATGAGATAAAGTTGTGCCTACCCTCAAGATTGTAGCTGACCGACTTAACAATTAATGATTATGTTCTAACAGGTAAACTGATGCAAGAATTAAGAACTTGACGTCTTAAATGTATGTGTAGCACACTTCGTGGCGATAGAAGAAACAACTACAATTTATGGATTTCATTTAAATTCATTGAAAAGGAGAAGATTGCTCAACACATTCCGTTTCGTGTCCAGCTGTTGTTTCCCATCATGTAGAAGAGTTCACCTTTGAGTATAACAATTAACATTTTTTAGGATCGTCCCCACGAAACTGGAAGTGACATGTTGTAAATGTTCGCGCACCCCTTAAAGCCCAGTGTTTTTTGACATCACGAGGGCCCTCGCCCACTCCAAACATTACTACTCATAATAAGGTCTCATGAAGGGCGAACGAACGCACCGTTAGCGCGTGAAGGTCAAACAGAACTATGACGTCACAGAGATAAGTGTGATGATTCATTAGCGAAGAGGGAGAAGCGCTGGGGAAAGTAAAATTGATATCTTGATTACGTTTCAAGATATTGTAAAAGTGACTCATACGCACAATTTGGTTTTGTATCAGAACCGAACTCTCTAAAGTCTAAACACATATAAATCTTGTAGATAATTATAGATAGTAATCATATCCGAATGAAAATATTTTATAACTTTCAAAATTACCATCGTTTTATTTTTTCTGAATGATCTTTATAACACTGTTGTATTAAGCTTGTATTACACGGTAAAATTTTGCATTCAAGAAGTTAAATTCAATCTTGACTTCAACGAATTTGACCGTGTAATACAGGCTTTACTAGAGGTATTTATCCTTGATCAAAATTATGTAAAGTTGTGTCTACATCTAACTGAATAACTGAACGACCTGACTGAATGATTTGTTTTAATTCAAATATGGGGCTTATTGTAGTTGTTACGATTTGTATTGATTTATTTATTTTAATAATTAATTCAATAAAATAATAAGAATTAATTTAAAATTGAAATGACAGTCGTTACAATTACATATTGAAAGTTAATAAATTGTTATTGTCATTGTTTAGCTGGTACAAAATCAAATAACGCGTATGACTCACTTTTTCAATATTTATAAGCGTTCTCGACATAACAATTAAACAAAAACGTTAACTTAGCAATTAGGTTCGACCAGATTGGAGAGTTTGAAAGCTTGTGTAACAGCTTCGTTCTTCTCGTCAACTGCTCGCCAGTCCAGGCCAGTGGAGGAACCAATATGATCAAATTTACACCGTCCTTTCGGATGGGACGTAAAGCCGATGGTCCCCTTGGTACTTTTCGATAGGAGTAGGTTACGTGCCTGTACCAGGCTGCCCCTCGACCCTCGTCCAATAAATACAACGCCATTCACAAATCAATCAATACAACAGGATACAAATGGAAATGAAAGTGGAATGGAACATAGAAACTGTTATTTGCCCGTGTGCTACATGGTTGTCACATCAATTAATTTCTTTTCCCTTATGTTGTAACTTTAAAGAATGAGGGTTATCAATTTATTTGGGGTTGGGTAGAGTTTATTTGTAGGCAGGCATATTTTTAACTCCATGCACATTGTTGTATTGATATAAATGTGTGAATATGGAAGAAAAAAAAGGTGGAAACGGGTCTCGAACCCCAGACCTCTAGCACACTAAACAAGAACGTACATGCATACGCATAGCAAACGATGATACTTCCAGCACTTACACAGGTACAAGACACACTGCTGTGCATTGTTTGGGGTATTCAGATAGCTTATAACCTCCTATAGCCGTCTGAATTCCTGATACACATCCACAGAGAACGCAGTTTTGGGACTTAAGACTTAGTAAATTCACGTTGGGAACATCACTGAACAGCCAACATCCCAACATTAAAACATGTTTCCTCGGCTATCCATGACTCCTAGGCAAACCAAAACATGTTCCATAAGACTATATATAGTCTTCTCAAATTTTCAATTTTTACACTTTGTCTTTTTATGATCGCATTCAATAGATGTTGACCACGTGAACGCGAAACTGTAAACCGTTTTTTTCGGAAACGAACAGTTTGGCTGTAAAAAATTAATCTTTATTTAACTCGATACCTTCTTATTGTATTGTTGATCCAAATATAGATGGATTAACGAACTGAGGGTCACGTTGGATTAATAATATATCCACGAATACGATCTGTTGATAAAAACTCTGAAAAACGAAAAAAAAAATTGAAGCCGTTTTTTTTAAGTCAAAAAATTAAGTTTCTACACCTTGTCAGTTTAAAATCGCATTCGATAGATGTTGACCACGTGAATGCAAAACCGCACGCGTTTTCGGCAAAAACGAGCAATTTGACAGTTAAAAAATAAACCGTGTCTGAAGCGGCTCCATGCACATTGATGTATTGATAAAACTTTGTGAATATGGATGAAAAAAAAGAGTCGTGGGGACGGGTCTCGAACCCCAGACCTGAAGCATGGTAACCGAAGACGCTACTGCATACGCCATAGCACACGATGATACTTCCAGCGCATACACAGGTACAAGACATACTGCTCTCAATGTTGTGCATTGTTTGGGGTATTCAGATAGCTTATATCATACCTCCTATAGCCGTCTGAATTCCTGATACACATCCACAGAAAACGCAGTTTTGGAACTTCTAAGACGTGAAGTAAATTCACGTTGGGAACATCACTGAACAGCCAACATTAAAACATGTTTCCTGGGCTAACCATGAATCCTAGGCAAACCAAAACATGTTCAATAAGTGCATTGGGAAAGGATGATGCAGAAAAAGTAGATATTATTGTCTTAACCCTTTAATCCGTGACGCTACGTAGTGTCAAAAACGTGCTAAAATACACTGCGTTTTTGAGTTTTTAATTTTTTACAGCTATATTGTTTACTTGGGAGATCTTGAAGTTAATAGTCAAGGTAGAACTGATAATTTTCTACTTTGAAAAAAATCAAAGTGTACCTATGTTTGTTGTGAATGACGTCAGGCGTCGCCGAACTTTCAACGGTTTTCTCGTCAAGTTCCACTTTCGGTACCGATTGTGGATGAACGGTGGTACCTAGTTAGTCGTAGCGTCGAACTTAAGGTCAGTAAGAATCCTTGGTGACGTATGAGCGTCGGTAACGTCGATTTACACGGGTCGTAGTGAGGCGACGCCAACTTCAGGTAACCAAAATAGTAGATTTTTTGAGGTTTTTATTTTTTTACGGGTAAACAGTTTAGGATAGAATTTTTTGGTTGTCAGTTCCTTCTTATTCATCGCTCTCTTGATATGTTTCGTATTAAAAAAAAAATCAAAAAAAAAAAAAAAAATCAAAATTCTCCGATTGTGCTCTTCTGAGACAAAATTTGAAATTTTGGGCGCCTGTATCTCTGTAAGTATGAACCCCAGCTTATTTTCGTTTTCAGGATGTCTAGATAATTAATGCAAAAAAAATAAAAAAAATAAAAAAACAAATTTGGACCACCCGTTTTTTAGCTGCGAGCGCTTAAAAAAAAAAATTCCCCTTAGTAAACCCTTCTCAAATATTCTGCTCTGAATATGGAAGAAAAAAAGTTTGCCGGTAACGGGTCTCGAACCCCGGACCGCGAAAACACTAGTCGGCGTCGCTACTGCCTACGCCACGCCACTCGATGGAAGTTGGATCGCTTAGACTGGTATAGATAACACAGGGCTCTCAATGTATGCACGTCACCAAATATATATGGATAGATTTACGAACAGAAGGTCTCATTGGATTTAAAAAATATCCAAGAATGCGATCTGATGATAAAAACTCCGCAAATTGAGATATAAATGATATAAATGTGTGAATTTGGTGGAAAAAAAAAATTGGGTGTAATGAGTTTCGAACCCCAGACCGCAAGTATTCGAAGCCACGGCGTTTCTGCGTACGCTACGCCAGACGGCGGAAGAAGCGTTGCTTACACTAGTATATAACACATTGTTCTCATTGTATGGGAAAGCTTGTTGTATTCAGATAGCTCATTGTCATTAAACATTGAAACATGTTAACCGTTAATGCAAGGCAAACATAAACATGTTTGCATGTTGAATGTGAAACAGGAAACTGTTTTTGGCGGAAACGAACCGTTCGTATGTAAAAAATTAATGAATATTCTACCCAATTAATGTTATTGTAATTGTAAGGCCAAATATAGATGGATTCACAAACTGATGGTATCACAGGATGCAAAAAGTATCAAAGAATGCGATGTGATCATAAAAACTGCAGAAATTGCCAAAAAAAGTTTTAAAGCCGTTTTGCAATCAAGGCTGCTATCAACGATCCGTTGATAAAAAATATGAAAATTGAAAAAAAAAAATCAAAGCCGTTTTTCCCTTCTCAGATTTTCAATTTTCACACTTTGTCTTTTTATGATCGTATTCGATAGATTTGGACCACGTGAATGCGAAACAGGAAACCGTTTTTTGCGGAAACGAACCGTTCGTCTGTAAAAAAATAATCTTTATTCAACTCTATACTTTCAAATTGTATTTGTAGGGCCAAATAGATTGATTTTCAAACTGATGGTCTCTTTGGATTCAAAAAATATCCAAGAATACGATCCGTTGATAAAAAATATGAAAATTGAAAAAAAAATCAAAGCCGTTATTTTTTCTAAGTCCAAAAAATATGTTTCAACACCCTATCTTTTTAAAATCGCATTTGATGGATCTTGATCACGTGATCGGGAAACCGTAAATCGTTTGTAAAACAACGAGCCGTTTGACAGTTTTAAAATATACCGTGTTTATGCACGTTGATGTATTAATATAAATATATAAATATTGAGGGAAAAAAAAAACTGGATGTAACGGGTCTCGAACCCCAGACCTCTTGCACGCTAACCAAGGACGTTACGGAATACGCCATAGCACACGATGATACTTCCGGCGCTTACACAGGTACAAGGCACACTGCTCTCAATGTTGGACATTGTTCGGGGTATTCAGTTAGCTTATATCATAACCTCCTATAGCCGTCTGAACTCCGGATACACATTGCCAGAAAACGCAGTTTTGAGTCTTTCAAGACTTGACGTTGGGAACATCACTATAACCTCCTATAGCCGTCTGAACTCCTGATACACATCCACAGAAAACGTAGTTTTGGGACCCACGTTGGGAACATCACACTGAACAGCCAACATTAAAACATGTTTCCTCGGCTAACCATTAATTCAAGACAAGCATTAACATGTTTTATGTATAGAGTATGAACGTCTTATGGAAAAACTCTAATCATTATTTTATTAACCCTTTAACAAGAGACGATACGCGTCGTCAAAGACGTGCTCAAATACACTCTGTTTTTTAGAGTTATATTCTTTGCGGCTATAATGTTTATTTGGGGGATCTTAAAGTTAATTCCTGAGGTAGATCTGAACATTGTCTACTTTCAAAAAAATCATCGCGTCGCTTTGTTTGTTGTGAACGACGTGAAGCGTCGTCGAAATTTCAAAGATTTTCTTGTCAAGTTCCACTTTCGGTACCGACTGTGGATGAACGTAGGTACCTACTTAGTCGTAACGTCGAACTTAAGGTCAGTAAGAATCCTTGGTGACGTAGTATGAGCGTCGGTAGCGACGGTTTACACAGGTCGTGGTGAGGCGACGCCAACTTCAGGTAACCAAAATAGTAGATTTTTTGAGGTTTTTATGTTTTTACGGGTAAACGGTTTGAGATAGAATTTTTTGGTGTTCAGTTCCTTCTTATTCATTGCTTGCTTGATATGTTTCGTATTTTTTAAAAAATAAAAAAAATAAAACATTTCATTTTTCTCCGATTGTGGTCTTCTGAGACAAAATTTGAAATTTTGGGTGCCTGTATCTCTGTTAATATGACCCCCAGCATATTTTCGTTTTCAGGATTTCTAGATAATTAACGCAAAAAAAATAAAAAAAATAGTAAAACAAATTTGGACCACCCGTTATTTAGCTACGAGCGCTTGAAAAAATAATTTCCCCTTAGTTAACCCTTCTCAAATATTCTGCTCTGAATATGGAAGAAAAAAGTTTGCCGGTAACGAGACTCGAATCCCGGACCGTGAAAACACTAGTCTGCGTCGCTACTGCCTACGCCACGCCACTCGATGGAAGTTGGATCGCTTAGACTGGTATAGATAACACAGGGCTCTCAATGTATGCACGTCACCAAAAATATATGGATAGATTTACGAACAGAAGGTCTCATTGGATTTAAAAAATATCCAAGAATGCGATCTGATGATAAAAACTCCGCAAATTGAGATATAATGATATAAATGTGTGAATTTGGTGGAAAACAAAAATTGGGTGTAATGAGTTTCGAACCCCAGACCGCAAGTATTCGAAGCCACCGCGTTTCTGCGTACGCTACGCTAGACGGTGGAAGAAGCGTTGCTTACACTAGTATATAACACATTGTTCTCATTGTATGGGAAAGCTTGTTGTATTCAGATAGCTCATTGTCATTAAACATTGAAACATGTTAACCGTTAATGCAAGGCAAACATAAACATGTTTTCATGTTGAATGTGAAACAGGAAACTGTTTTTTGCGGAAACGAACCGTTTGTATGTAAAAAATTAATGAATATTCTACCCAATTATTGTTATTGTAATTGTAAGGCCAAATATGGATGGATTTACAAACTGATGGTATCACAGGATGCAAAAAGTATCAAAGAATGCGATGTGATCATAAAAACTGCAGAAATTGCAAAACACGTTTTTAAGCCGTTTTGCAATCAAGGCTTCTCAGATTTTCAATTTTCACACTTTGTCTTTTTATGATCGTATTCGATAGATTTGGACCACGTGAATGCAAAACAGGAAACCGTTTTTTGCGGAAACGAACCGTTCGTCTGTAAAAAAAATAATCTTTATTCAACTCTATACTTTCAAATTGTATTTGTAGGGCCAAATATAGATTGATTTTCGAACTGAGGGTCTCTTTGGATTCAAAAAATATCCAAGAATACGATCCGTTGATAAAAAATATGAAAATTGAAAAAAAAAATCAAAGCCGTTTTTTTTTCTAAGTCCAAAAAATATGTTTCAACACCCTATCTTTTTAAAATTTCATTTGATGGATCTTGATCACGTGATCGGGAAACCGTAAATCGTTTGTAAAACAACGAGCCGTTTGACAGTTTTAAAATATACCGTGTTTATGCACGTTGATGTATTAATATAAATATATAAATATTGGGGGGAAAAAAAACTGGATGTAACGGGTCTCGAACCCCAGACCTCTTGCACGCTAACCAAAGACGTTACGGAATACGCCATAGCACACGATGATACTTCCGGCGCTTACACAGGTACAAGGCACACTGCTCTCAATGTTGGACATTGTTCGGGGTATTCAGTTAGCTTATATCATAACCTCCTATAGCCGTCTGAACTCCGGATACACATTGCCAGAAAACGCAGTTTTGGGTCTTTCAAGACTTGACGTTGGGAACATCACTATAACCTCCTATAGCCGTCTGAACTCCTGATACACATCCACAGAAAACGTGGTTTTGGGACTGACGTTGGGAACATCACACTGAACAGCCAACATTTAAACATGTTTCCTCGGCTAACCATTAATTCAAGACAAACATTAACATGTTTTATGTATAGAGTATGAACGTCTTATGGAAAAACTCTAATCATTATTTTATTTACCCTTTAACAAGAGACGCTACTCGTCGTCAAAGACGTGCTCAAATACACTCTGTTTTTTAGAATTATATTCTTTGCGGCTATTATGTTTATTTGGGGGATCTTAAAGTTAATAGTGCGTTCTGTTAGAACACAATAGCACCAGAATATTGCGTTTCCGGCTACCAGCATGAAATTTGGTACACATGTTAACAAATATATAAGGTTCAAAAAACCGTCGGGACCCAAGCTGTATCCGGATTATTTCGGCCGCCATCTTGGAAATTGTCTGCCGAATCCCAGTCTGTCTCTATTAACTTGGAAACGGTAAAAGATATCAAACATATTTGAATTACAAAAGTATTACTAGTTATAAAAGGAACATGTTTTGTCTGAAACATTTTTTTAAAGGATCAAAACCAAAGCGGCCATCTTGGAGTAAATGATGGCACTGTTTGTCGTTTTCCCCAAAAAGGGGCAACAGCTACATTTCCGATAACCAATGCCTACCACAAGTACTATTATGAACTTCTTTATGTTCACCAATTTTTGGAAAGTGGAACACAGATCCGCCATCTTGGAAAATGGCGCCCGAATCCCACTTTTCCTCTATTAACTCATAAACGGTAAGAGTTATCAAAAATGTTTCACCTACAAAAGTATTACCAGTTACATTAGGAACATGTTTTGTTTCAACATTTTGTTTGTAGGATCAAAACCAAAGCGGCCATCTTGGAGTAAATGACGGTAGGCCTATTGTTTTTGGTTTTCCCAAAAATGTTGCAGCAGTGTTAATTTTCTGATAACCAATACCTACAGCATGTATTATTATGAACTTATATACGTTCTACCAACTTTTGGAGAGTGTAACACAGAGCCGCCATTTTGGAAAATGGTGGCTGAAACCCAGGTTCACTCTTATAACTCGGAAACAGTAAAAGATATAAAACAATTGGTAGTAAAAAGGTGTTAAGCATAACAAGACGGAACATTTTTTGTTTCGAACAAGTAGTGATAAGATGTCGGTTAAAAGGGTTTACAGCTTTAAAAGCTTCAGAAACAGAATAAGCAGGACTTCTCTGTAGAGAGCAATGAATGAAGCGTCTAGAGACTTCTGAGAGAGAAAAGGCGAGCACTGAAAGGCCACCAAAAACTCTGATGTAATCACCTGTTTGCTATCTGAATGTCAAAGCAGTGCAAATGACGACGACAATGTTACATGTTGTTAAGCTGTTGTAATGGTGAATTCACGACCTTGCGTTGCGCTACGCAACTTTGAACTTCGAAGTCCTAGCAACCAATCATGAGCATCATCAGTGCGCGACTGTGCGATGCTGCAAACATTGTTCTAGTTCAACTTTCCAACGCAATAACGCAAAGCAAAGCCTTCTTGATCCTCGCGGCATGTATGATCCGGGATACTCGGTTTAAAGCACAGCCTTCTCGAACGTTGGTTCAATCCAAGGTCCGTAAATCCCCTGGCGGGGACTCGTCAAACTCCCAAGTTTTTACATTGAGGTTTACCGAACCTCCGCCAGGAGATCGACGGACCTTGGGTTCAATCCACGCAAGGTCCACTTGATCGGAGATCAAGTAGACCTTGAATCCGCGGTTTGACCTGTCGAGAAGGCTGTAGTTTAAAGCAAGGTCGTGAACTGATGATGAAGTCAACGCAACGCAACGCAACAAAGTCCAACGCTCAGCTCAGCGCAACGCAAGGTCGTGAATTCACCATAATAGATGGTGCTGCCTTAGTTCATTCTTTGAATGCAAAAACATCAAAGAAATTTTATGATTACTGCACGAAGGTGTTTTTACCTGCGATAAAATCTCGTCTCCTGAACTTTCAGAGAGTAGGCGTAGTGTTTGATAGGTACTTGCCAGGTAGCCTTAAAGCTGGCACATGAATGAAACGAGGATCTGGAAAAGAGATGGTTGTCAGACCAACAACACCCTTACCTAAAGTATTTAGTAAGTTCTTGCTGGTTGATGGCAATAAAAAACAACTATTCCACCTTTTAGCATCTTACATCTCTTCACTTGAAACCGATGGAAAGATAGTGGTTTGCACTGACGAAGATTCAGTAACATTTGCAGGTCCTTTAAGCAGCAGTGATGATCTTGCCCCATGTTCACATGAAGAAGCGGACACCAGACTAATTGTTCACGTGAAAAGTGCATTACTCTCGGGCCACAAAAACATTTTGATAAGCACTGTGGACTCAGATGTTATTTTTATTGCTGCTGCTGCTGCCTTCCATGAATTAAAGAAACTTGGTATGCATGATCTTTGGATTGAGTATGGTGTTGGAAAGAACAGGCGGCACTTTTCACTCTCGCGGTTCCTGGAACACATATCTCCAAACATGTGCGAGGCACTGTCTTTCTTTCATGCAAATACTGGCTGTGATACAGTATCCGCATTTCACGGTGTTGGCAAAAAAAAGCGTGGAATGTCTGGAAGACGGTGCAAGAACCCATGACAGGTATATTCATTCGATTGTCAACATCAAACACAATAGATAAAGAGGATTTTGAGAAACTACAGCTCTTCACTGTACTCATGTATGATATGACAAGCCAAACGGGGGAGGGGACAGGGGCTCCTTTTGTCGCCTCTTACGACTAGCAGAGTCACTCTGGGCCAATTCTACCCCGGGCCGGTTTCAATTTGGAGTGCACTGCTTTGAGTACGAGTAATGGACAGTGCTCCCATTACTTTCTTCTTAAGACATGATTCCTTTTCACCCTTGCGAAGATGAGGCGGGTTTAGGGGATTGTCCCTGCCTAAAGTAGGGCCCCGGGCCCTGAACGGTTCAGCCCTAGGTTGGGGACGCCTAGCTCGCCTTTTCTCTCTCAGAAGTCTCTAGACGCGTCATTCATTGCTCTCTACACAGAAGTCCTGCTTCTTCTGTTTCTGAAGCTTTAAAAGCTGTACACCCTTTTAACCGACATCTTATCACTAGTTGTTCGAAACAAAAAATGTTCCGTCTTGTTATGCTTAACACTTGTGTTACTACCACTTGTTTTATATCTTTTACTGTTTCCGAGTTATAAGAGTGAACCTGGGTTTCAGCCGCCATTTTCCAAAATGGCGGCTCTGTGTTACACTCTCCAAAAGTTGGTAGAACGTATATAAGTTCATAATAATACATGCCGTAGGTATTTGTTATCAGAAAATTAACACTGCTGCAACATTTTTGGGAAAACCAAAAACAATAGGCCTACCGTCATTTACTCCAAGATGGCCGCTTTGGTTTTGATCCTACAAAAAAAATGTTGAAACAAAACATGTTCCTAATGTAACCCGGTAATACTTTTGTAGGTAAAACATTTTTGATAACTCTTACCGTTTATGAGTTAATAGAGGAAAACTGGGATTCTGCCGACATTTTCCAAGATGGCGGATGTGTTCCACTTTCCAAAAATTGGTAGAACATAAAGAAGTTCATAATAGTACTTGTGGTAGGCATTGGTTATCGGAAATGTAGCTGTTGCTCCTTTTTTGGGGAAAACGAAAAACAGTGCCATCATTTACTCCAAGATGGCCGCTTTGGTTTTGATCCTATAAAAAATGTTTCAGACAAAACATGTTCCTTTTATAACTAGTAATACTTTTGTAACTCAAATAGTTTTGATATCTGTTACCGTTTCCGAGTTAATAGAGACAAACTGGGATTCGGCAGACATTTTCCAAGATGGCGGCCGAAATAATCCGGATACAGCTTGGGTCCCGACGGTTTTTGAACCTTATATATTTGTTAACATGTGAACCAAATTTCATGCTGGTAGCCGGAAACGCACTATTCTGGTGCTAACAGAACGCACTATAATTCCCGATGTAGATCTGAACATTGTCGACTTTCAAAAGAATCATCGCGTCGCTATGTTTGTTGTGAACGACGTGAAGCGTCGTCGAAATTTCAAAGATTTTCTTGTCAAGTTCCACTTTCGGTACCGATTGTGGATGAACGGTGGTACCTAGTTAGTCGTTACGTCGAACTTAAGGTCAGTAAGAATCCTTGGTGACGTAGTATGAGCGTCGGTAGCGTCGGTTTACACAGGTCGTGGTGAGGCGACGCCAACTTCAGGTTACCAAAATAGTAGATTTTTTGAGGTTTTTATGTTTTTACGGGTAAACGGTTTGAGATAGAATTTTTTGGTGTTCAGTTCCTTCTTATTCATTGCTTGCTTGATATGTTTCGTATTTTTAAAAAAATAAAAAAAAATAAAAAATTTCATTTTTCTCCGATTGTGCTCTTCTGAGACAAAATTTGAAATTTTGGGCGCCTGTATCTCTTTTAATATGACCCCCAGCGTATTTTCGTTTTCAGGATGTCTAGATAATTAACGCAAAAAAAATAAAAAAAATAAAAAAACAAATTTGGACCACCCGTTTTTTAGCTACGAGCGCGTGAAAAAAACATTTTCCCTTAGTAAACCCTTCTCAAATATTCTGGTCTGAATATGGAAGAAAAAAGATTGCCAGTAACGGGACTCGAACCCCGGACCGTGAAAACACTAGTCTGCGTCGCTACTGCCTACGCCACGCCACTCGATGGAAGTTGGATCGCTTAGACTGGTATAGATAACACAGGGCTCTCAATATATGCACGTCACCAAATATAAATGGATAGATTTACGAACAGAAGGTCTCATTGGATTTAAAAAATATCCAAGAATGCGATCTGATGATAAAAACTCCGCAAATTGAGATATAAATGATATAAATGTGTGAATTTGGTAGAAAAAAAAATTGAGTGTAATGAGTTTCGAACCCCAGACCGCAAGTATTCGAAGCCACGGCGTTTCTGCGTACGCTACGCCAGACGGTGGAAGAAGCGTTGCTTACACTAGTATTATAACACATTGTTCTCATTGTAAGGGAAAGCTTGTTGTATTCAGATAGCTCATTGTCATTAAACATTGAAACATGTTAACCGTTAATGCAAGGCAAACATAAACATGTTCGCATGTTGAATGTGAAACAGGAAACTGTTTTTTGCGGAAACGAACCGTTCGTATGTAAAAAATTAATGAATATTCTACCCAATTACTGTTATTGTAATTGTAAGGCCAAATATGGATGGATTTACAAACTGATGGTATCACAGGATGCAAAAAGTATCAAAGAATGCGATGTGATCATAAAAACTGCAGAAATTGCAAAAAACGTTTTTAAGCCGTTTTGCAATCAAGGCTATACCCTTCTCAGATTTTCAATTTTCACACTTTGTCTTTTTATGATCGTATTTGATAGATCTGGACCACGTGAATGCGAAACAGGAAACCGTTTTTTGCGGAAACGAACCGTTCGTCTGTAAAAAATAATCTTTATTCAACTCTATACTTTCAAATTGTATTTGTAGGGCCAAATATAGATAGATTTTCGAACTAAGGGTCTCTTTGGATTCAAAAAATATCCAAGAATACGATCCGTTGATAAAAAATATGAAAATAAAAAAAAAATTCAAAGCCGTTTTTTTTTCTAAGTCCAAAAAATATGTTTCAACACCCTATCTTTTTAAAATCGCATTTGATGGATCTTGATCACGTGATCGGGAAACCGTAAATCGTTTGTAAAACAACGAGCCGTTTGACAGTTTTAAAATATACCGTGTTTATGCACGTTGATGTATTAATATAAATATATAAATATTGAGGGAAAAAAAAACTGGATGTAACGGGTCTCGAACCCCAGACCTCTTGCACGCTAACCAAAGACGTTACGGAATACGCCATAGCACACGATGATACTTCCGGCGCTTACACAGGTACAAGGCACACTGCTCTCAATGTTGGACATTGTTCGGGGTATTCAGTTAGCTTATATCATAACCTCCTATAGCCGTCTGAACTCCGGATACACATTGCCAGAAAACGCAGTTTTGGGTCTTTCAAGACTTGACGTTGGGAACATCACTATAACCTCCTATAGCCGTCTGAACTCCTGATACACATCCACAGAAAACGTGGTTTTGGGACTGACGTTGGGAACATCACACTGAACAGCCAACATTTAAACATGTTTCCTCGGCTAACCATTAATTCAAGACAAACATTAACATGTTTTATGTATAGAGTATGAACGTCTTATGGAAAAACTCTAATCATTATTTTATTTACCCTTTAACAAGAGACGCTACTCGTCGTCAAAGACGTGCTCAAATACACTCTGTTTTTTAGAATTATATTCTTTGCGGCTATTATGTTTATTTGGGGGATCTTAAAGTTAATTCCCGATGTAGATCTGAACATTGTCGACTTTCAAAAGAATCATCGCGTCGCTATGTTTGTTGTGAACGACGTGAAGCGTCGTCGAAATTTCAAAGATTTTCTTGTCAAGTTCCACTTTCGGTACCGATTGTGGATGAACGGTGGTACCTAGTTAGTCGTTACGTCGAACTTAAGGTCAGTAAGAATCCTTGGTGACGTAGTATGAGCGTCGGTAGCGTCGGTTTACACAGGTCGTGGTGAGGCGACGCCAACTTCAGGTTACCAAAATAGTAGATGTTTTGAGGTTTTTATGTTTTTACGGGTAAACAGTTTGAGATAGAATTTTTTGGTGTTCAGTTCCTTCTTATTCATTGCTTGCTTGATATGTTTCTTATTTTTAAAAAAATAAAAAAAAATAAAAAATTTCATTTTTCTCCGATTGTGCTCTTCTGAGACAAAATTTGAAATTTTGGGCGCCTGTATCTCTGTTAATATGACCCCCAGCGTATTTTCGTTTTCAGGATGTCTAGATAATTAACGCAAAAAAAATAAAAAAAATAAAAAAACAAATTTGGACCACCCGTTTTTTAGCTGCGAGCGCTTGAAAAAAACATTTTCCCTTAGTAAACCCTTCTCAAACATTCTGCTCTGAATATGGAAGAAAAAAGATTGCCGGTAACGGGACTCGAACCCCGGACCGTGAAAACACTAGTCTGCGTCGCTACTGCCTACGCCACGCCACTCGATGGAAGTTGGATCGCTTAGACTGGTATAGATAACACAGGGCTCTCAATATATGCACGTCACCAAATATAAATGGATAGATTTACGAACAGAAGGTCTCATTGGATTTAAAAAATATCCAAGAATGCGATCTGATGATAAAAACTCCGCAAATTGAGATATAAATGATATAAATGTGTGAATTTGGTAGAAAAAAAAATTGAGTGTAATGAGTTTCGAACCCCAGACCGCAAGTATTCGAAGCCACGGCGTTTCTGCGTACGCTACGCCAGACGGTGGAAAAAGCGTTGCTTACACTAGTATTATAACACATTGTTCTCATTGTATGGGAAAGCTTGTTGTATTCAGATAGCTCATTGTCATTAAACATTGAAACATGTTAACCGTTAATGCAAGGCAAACATAAACATGTTTGCATGTTGAATGTGAAACAGGAAACTGTTTTTTGCGGAAACGAACCGTTCGTATGTAAAAAATTAATGAATATTCTACCCAATTACTGTTATTGTAATTGTAAGGCCAAATATGGATGGATTTACAAACTGATGGTATCACAGGATGCAAAAAGTATCAAAGAATGCGATGTGATCATAAAAACTGCAGAAATTGCAAAAAACGTTTTTAAGCCGTTTTGCAATCAAGGCTATACCCTTCTCAGATTTTCAATTTTCACACTTTGTCTTTTTATGATCGTATTTGATAGATCTTGTAACTCTCTCCGACCCAACTGAATTGGGAAGAGGAGTTATTTAAAGAAAAATACACGTATGTATTTAAATCACAGTTATATTTTACTTTGCAAAATAAATTACAAAAGTCACGACACTCAACACATGGTCGGTACCCGTTTAGGATCCGTAGACCTCTCACTTTCCATGGAGACCATCTCTCATTCAAAATAACACACACCAAACATCTTATAAAAACACCCTGCCCTCTAAATGTCAACAGTAAAACCAATGGACAGTTCAATAATGCATCAAGAGGGCCTGTGAGACAGCACAATCTGGACCACGTGAATGCGAAACAGGAAACCGTTTTTTGCGGAAACGAACCGTTCGTCTGTAAAAAATAATCTTTATTCAACTCTATACTTTCAAATTGTATTTGTAGGGCCAAATATAGATAGATTTTCGAACTGAGGGTCTCTTTGGATTCAAAAAATATCCAAGAATACGTTTCGTTGATAAAAAATATGAAAATAAAAAAAAAATTCAAAGCCGTTTTTTTTTCTAAGTCCAAAAAATATGTTTCAACACCTTATCTTTTTAAAATCGCATTTGATGGATCTTGATCACGTGATCGGGAAACCGTAAATCGTTTGTAAAAACAACGAGCCGTTTGACAGTTAAAAAATAAACCGTGTCCATGCACGTTGATGTATTAATATAAATATGCAAATATTGAGGCAAAAAAAAATTGGATCTAACGGGTCTCGAATCCCAGACCTCGACATTGCGAAGTGACAACGTACTGCGTATGTTATACCACACGATGGAACTTGTATTGCTTACAGCTGTTAGCAATCCAACAATATCCAACAATACAATCTGATGATTAAAACTCCGAAAATTGAGAAACATTTTTAAAGCGTTTTTTTTTCTAAGTCCCATAATCCAAAATCCACCCTTTTTCTTTTTTACATCTTATTTTATAGACAATGATCACTTGATCGAAAATAAGTTAACCGTTTTCGGTGAAAACGTACTGTTTGTCTGTAAAAAAAATCAATATTCAGTTTGATTCTTCTAATTGTAATTCCAAATATTGATGGATTTACGAACTGATGGTCTCTCTGGATTCAAAAAGTTGGATTCACAAAGTCTGGATTTGCAAAGTTTGTATGTTAAAGATATAATTAATATTCAACTCGATTTCAAAACTGTATGAGATTTTTTTCATCAGTTTGAAAATCTATCCACAATCGAAATGAAATCTTGCATGGGTACATTTTTTTAATCAAATATACCATCATTTCAAATAATCTTCTACAAGCCATATCTACGTCTACACAATTACAAACAGAATAAATGGATCAAATATGTTGATGTTGCTTCTCTGATGGGACCCTGGTTGTGACTGGAGTGGTCGCCGATAAGTTGTCCATGTCACAAATGTGGGTGACCACTCAGAGGGTCACCCAGACTAGTGGCGGCTGTTTTGGGCTCGTAGGTGTCTCACTGGAAGTGCTGGCTGGAACAGTTATTGTTAGACTTGTTTCGACTTTGAAGCGGGCTTCATCTTGTTGCTGTGTTATTATTTTTGTTGTTGTTGTTGTCATTGGTTGTCTTTGTCGTTGTTGTTTTGTTGTTGTTCAAGAGGGTATCCAGGATTTGTGAGGTATGTGATGTGGGTGACTATTGTTACTAGTGAGCAGACAGTAATTAAAGTAATAAAGATAATTTATAAGGCTCTATTATAAGCAGTTGCAATGAGCTGAGTATATTAAATGAATATGAACATTAATTTTTAATTTGATTGAATTTGAAATAATTAATTAAACGGAATTTTATATTTATTTATTAAATATTTCTATTCATATGTGCAATACTGAAAGGGGGAATTATGGAATAGGAAATAGGAATTAAATACATGCATTCTAAAAAACAGTATAAAGTGCTCTTGAATTGTGTGTTTCGTAGATTTTTAATTAAGCTAATTGTGTACATAAAGTTTAATTAATAATAAATTATTTTTAGTAATAACGTACATTTTACATTTAAATTACGTTAAATAGTTATGCAAATTTTAAATTTTATAATACGATAGATGATTACGTAAATTTTAATAATTTTAAATAGTTATGTAATTATTACGGATGTCATTATGTTATCCACGAAACCAGTCGAACCAGTACGAAGATGGACGGAGCAGAAAATCAATAGTGTAGTCGATGACGTCTTGACTCTTGGTGTAAGGTGGGTGCAAGCGGTGGCGTTTCGATCATGACCGGCGAACGAACACCCTGACGTCTCGATGCGATCTAACACGGGCGCCTCCATTTTGACCGGCAGATCTACATGGTACACCCTGCGAAATAAAAAGAAATTATCTTAAGGGCAAAGGGTAGTCTCTACGTCACAAACCGCAGAAAATGTTCATTTTTAAATTATATCTCAAGATTGCAACAAGAAATCGAAAATCTAAATCAGCAGCGAACTTTGCTTTGGTAAGCCCTACAGATTGAATAAAATATTATAACCATAAGCGTAGTGTTTTGATTATAATTCGATAATTAGTAATTAAATTGATTATTTATAAAAAAACATACTGATTATAATTTAAGTCACGACTTAGCGCATTCAATGTGTAGGGTTTACTAAACCACAGTGCGCTGTTGATTCAGATTTTCGATTTCGAAGCCCATTCTTGTGATATAATTTAAAAATGAAAATTTTGTGCGGTTTTTGACGTAGAGGTATCCTTCCCTGTTAATGTTATTTATATCTCTTCTGGATGTTGTCTTTCATTTGCCACATAATCAGAAGATTTGAGGCGACATGCATTTATGGAAATTATGAACGGTATAGAAAGAATTGCAGAAAAAACGCGTCAACTTTATTGTTTTATTGTTTTCAGAGTTTTGATCAACACATGATAATCTTGGCGCCTATTGAATCAAAATACACCGTCAGTTTAAGCTCTATCAATATTTGGAATGAAATCACAAAAAGAATGGACCTATGAAACTATGTATGGCCCCGGCTCCGCGTTATCATACAGACACAAAATAATCAAAATATGAAATAAATGACATATGCACAATTAATACACATAAAATACACGGGTAATTATAACATCTTCCGACCTGTTGTTGCCATCGAGGAAGTACGAGCAGTATCAATCTTGACACTGCCATTTAAAATATATTTAATTGTAAGCATTTGGGATGATGCATGTTTAATAACATGGTATTTTCTATTTTTGTATTATTTTTGTCCACGTGACTCTATCCCATTCAGAAAATACCCCCAATATGGCGTTTTTCAAAACCTCGATTATAGACCTCAAAATTTTACAAAGGCAGTTTTACAGACTTCAAAAATTATCAAAATATAAACTATTCAATAGGCCTACGTGTCCAATTCGACATACATATGATAGGGATGTTCGTTTATTCAATAATTATAACATTTTCCCCTTCTACTATTGACATTGTAGAAGTACATTGGGAAAGTACGAGCAGTTTACATCTTGACAGTACCGTTTACACTATATTAAATTGTAAGCTTTTGGGTTGATTAATGATATAGAATTGACATTATTTTATATTATATTATTGTTAATATTTAATTAAATTGATATTATACCTAATCCAAAACATTACTTCAAAAGGAATTTTTTGCGTTTGTCAAGCAGCCCGGGGGGAGGGGGGGGTCTTGTGTAGGGCCACAGGCATGAGTATAGGTGTAAAGTGACATGACATCTAGATTAATTATGCAATGCCTATGGTGTTAAAAGAGTGATTTGACTACTACAACTTAACTGTTCTTGATCACTAAGAAATTGAATATACATAAAACTAAGAGTAATTTTAAAATGTCTTATTGCTTTGTAATATGCTACATGTAGGTCTAGACTAGCAGTTAAAAGACAATAACGATTAACATACCATCATGTGCTCATTAGAGGTGGAATGTTGGAGATCCATCATTAGGGCCGGTCTTAAAATGTCCTAATAAGAAAGTTATTTGTAGCAATTAAGCTATTTGGAGGATTTCAAGGGTTTTGATTGGTCGTTGCCATGGAGAAAACAAGCTATTCGACGAATAAGTATAGTTATTGGGACATTGTAAGACTGGGCCTGGATTCACAAAGATGCGTAACTCTAAGTTGTCCTAAGTTAGGCAAATCCTAGCTAGATAAATCAAGATAAATCATGTCTAGGTATAAATACACGTTCACAAATCAAATATTATTAGTTAAATTGTTCATATTTTACTATATTTTATCTTTATAACATTGCAGAACGACATATGCGTGATTTATATCACTAAGATTTGCCTAAACTAGGACGTCTTAGCACTTAGGCACCTTTGTGAATCTGGGCCCTGGACCTTAGTTTGGTTTGGTTTACATGCAGGATTTGAGTACATGGTGACAGGTATAAAGTCCGTGGAGTCGGGAACTGATGTAAACATTAATACTGACATTTCATCACTCTGAACAGAGAAAAACCATCAACCATCCGGTACATAAAGCCGAGCCATAATATCGTAGTGTTTCGACATTTAAGGATGTGCGGAATAGAATATAGTATGGTAAAAAATAAACAACATAATCATACCGTCAAACTATCTATCACCGTACCAAACTTTAGACACTGTTCTCCCAGGGAAACTAATTTAGTTGGGTACACTATTTATAAAAATGTATAAGGTTCTTACATAATGTCTACATAGTTAATGATTGTTTAATTCATATTATTCATGTTATTTAAATGCTTGATGTTAGCAAATAAAGCAGATTGAGCAAAAGCAATAATTGATACCAATCAAAAATGACAATGTAATTGCAAAACAAATATATAGTGTTCAATGAGATCACCAAAAAAGTTTTAAACTGAACAAAAACAACGTTTCACCCGTTATGAAACTACCATTACAAAACTCCGAGCTACAGGTTAATCACGTTGCAGTGGTTTACTGTAATAATATAGTTTGACTGTAAGCACAAAGTTTACAAGGAGACATTTATTAGTTATTCAAACTTGTTTTTAGCAATATAAACAACCATTGACCATTTACACTTTTATCTTATATAATATAATTATTTACCTTATACAATTTATCATTTATGATTAATAAGGTGCAATCTAAGTGCAGAATGTTTGTACAAATGACGGGGGACAGCTTTAGTATTATAAAGCGGAAACGACACTGTCCGCAAACATTGTTCATTTTGATTTCATTTCTTCTTTCAACGTAGTTTGGATGAAACTTGAGGATGGGGTCAGTGCAAACTGCAAATGGGACGAGGGAAAAGTTTGGGTTTTCATCTTTTCATTAGTAATATAGAATAGCAATAGTATTAGCTTACTATTTCCACACTATATAAAGTCATGGCTGAGTCTGACTCACAACAGTCGAACACAATATAGTCTAGAACTTCGTATTTCGTGCTGTCCTGTCGGTCATCATCATTACAAGCAATTGTTTAATAGCTAATGCAAAAAATATTTTGGCACATCAGAGAAAAATAGTAGTAATATAAAAATGAGGGAAGTACTTATTCGCAAATATGTTATATTATATGTAAATGCTTAATTTAGCGAAATGTAAATCAGTACTCAATTTGATCCTAAAGTAGAGTATTGCTGATGACCAAAGATAAGTTTAATTCACCAAGTTACACCTAATGATTATTACTAGTAGGCAAATACTAGTTTTTAAAGATCATGCATACCAGTCATCCAGATTCTACCCACTCAATTGTCACAGCCAGTTAGTCTTTCTAAACAGGTCAGATAATCAATCTTCCCTCTAACTAGAAGAACCCACTCAATTGTCACAGTCAGTTAGTCTTTCCAAACAGGTCAGATAATCAATCTGCCCTCTAACTAGAAGAACCCACTCAATTGTCACAGTCAGTTAGTTTTTCCAAACAGGTCAGATAATCAATCTGTCCTCTAACTAGAAGAACCCACTCAATTGTCACAGTCAGTTATTCTTTCCAAACAGGTCAGATAATCAATCCGCCCTCTAACTAGAAGAACCCACTCAATTGTCACAATCAGTTAGTCTTTCCAAACAGGTCAGATAATCAATCTGCCCTCTAACTACAAGAACATACTCAATTGTCACAGTCAGTTAGTCTTTCCAAACAGGTCAGATAATCAATCCACCCTCTAACTAGAAGAACCCACTCAATTGTCACAGTCAGTTAGTCTTTCCAAAAAGGTCAGATAATCAATCTGCCCTCTAACTAGAAGAACCCACTCAATTGTCATAGTCACTTAGTCTTTCCAAACAGGTCAGATAATCAATCCACCCTCTAACTAGAAGAACCCACTCAATTGTCACCGTCAGTTAGTCTTTCCAAACAGGTCCGATAATCAATCCACCCTCTAACAAGAAGAACCCACTCAATTGTCACAGCCAGTTAGTCTTTCCAAACAGGTCAGATAATCAATCTGTCCTCTAACTAGAAGAACCCACTCAATTGTCACAGTCAGTTAGTCTTTCCAAACAGGTCAGATAATCAATCTGTCCTCTAACTAGAAGAACCCACTCAATTGTCACAGTCAGTTAGTCTTTCCAAACAGGTCAGATAATCAATCTCTCCTCTAACTAGAAGAACCCACTCAATTGTCACAGTCAGTTAGTCTTTCTAAACAGGTAAGATAATCAATCAGTCAATTATTAGTCAGTCATTCCAATCGATGAATTACGTTTTAAAACGTTAGCAAAGAAACGTTTCTTTTATAAAAGTATTTGAGTGTGTATCTACGTCAATTATCTCACATTTGAAGAAACAAATAAAAGAGTAAGGGGTAGGTAAAACAAGCAAATTTTCCAATCTCCATAGATCAGTGACTCCAACTCGACAAAAAAGTTATCAATGAGCAGGCAAAGTGTACACTATTGAACTGATTAATTTTAATAAAATACTGTTGGTGTTTACTTCATTACGAAAGGCTGGTCCACACAGATTTTTCAGACATACGATTTAAGGTTTAACGCGTAGTCGTAAAGTTGGATCATAGGAAACACGTACTGGCGTTCACACAAAGTTTTAGTTTTAAGACGTTGTTTTCATTGTTGTTTTTAAAACAACGTCTTAAAACCTTATGCATTATGTCTCCAAAATCTGTGTGGACCAGCCTTTACTTAGATATGCACATTACGAAACAATACGGTTTCCAAAAATGACCTAATCGTTTGATTCGCCTTTAAATAGTTAATACTAAATAGGCTACATCTTCATCACATTTCTAAAACTCTAATCTATTTTTCTAGCAAAGATAATAATATCGGGGACTTTTAATATCTGTCCCATATCACATAATGCTATCATCGCTATTAGCGGGGGTGAGCGAAGCTAAATACTCTTCATTGTGTTTTGTTGACTTCGATCAAACGAAACGCGGAACGAATCCATTATTTACCCTTCACGCTTAGACAATCCAGAATTGGTCACTAAAAGGGTCAAAGGTCACCTTCTATCATTAGTATTAACGATAATGTTCACACATGTTTCCTTGAAAACACAACGAACCATGAATATTGCTGTGAGTGTGATGTATGCACGCGTTACGGCTCAACCAATCACAATCCACCGTACAAGGTCACTACCGGTCATGTGGGGGATGAATTTAAACGTCGACCGTGATGTACTGCAGACGTTTCGAGTGATGTTAACACAGGTGCGATTAAACTATGCGTGTATCGTGTGCCGGTTTAATTGCATGTGGTTAATTAATTATACAGGAAGAATTTGTGTCACGTGATTTGACAATACCAGTGAACGTGTTTGTTTTGTATGAGTCCTTGTGTTGAGGTATGTGGGGGATTGAAAAGAGAGCGATTTATGAAGTTTAAATCTTTGAAAAGAGGAAGTTAATTTTGATACAATGTTCTAAATCTAAAATACCTACGCATTTTTTATATCCGTCAGAACGGATCACTACTATGGTACCAGGCATATTGATTAATTTTGTAGGTTCAATACCAGGCACCTCCACTAATGACAGATGAGCTAAAGTTTCTTGTGGCGTGAGCCGACTACTGGAAATGATTTTAATCTAAAAACGCCTTCGTGATTTCCTCCGCTAAACATCAATACCATAAAATAGATATCTTAACCATCCAGTTTTCGAACAACATAAATAGAAAATTGAAACGTAATTAATCATCATAGGTCCGTAACTGGCTGTTTCCAATTTAAGAAATGATCACTGGAATGGATTTTCTTGTTACTAAATAGCATATTCTCAGCCACAAGTCTCCTCTACCCCTAACGTGTATCACGAAGAACAATTTCAACCCTTTTTAAATAAAAAAAACAATTTTTAAACCTAAATCTGTTCATTAACAGGAAGAAGAAAACGCTCTATTTCATAAACAAGAAGTCTAAAAGTAAAGGTATACACTAAAGTAAAATTTCGCTTTTCGCCAGAACCACTTCGTTATTCAAAGAAAACGAATCTAAAAATTTCGAAGTTTATACGACCTCCAATTGACTGTTAACAAATCCTTGAACTTTTCGTTGTGACGTCTTCGCGTTCCAGTCTGTAGCAGCCGTCCATCTGGAACCATCTATTTTCTGCGCATATCAAATGTTGCTTTATTACAGTCTATTCTTTCTCCTGGTAACTGTGAATCTTGGTGCCTTGGGTATGTTAAACTGTGAAGTATTGTATCTGCTGGGGAACAATCATACCACCTCGTATCATCATTGTAGCGCAGTCATCATTTGTAGACTCCATGTTGACATAACAAAATCGAAGAGTCGCTCTTCTTCACTCCAGACAGCTTCATACTATGATAGGTCTGAAGAAAAGTGATGGAAACAGAAGACTCCATAGAAGTAGATCATCCAGAGTGCGACACTATCAGCGTAAGGACGACGCGCTCCCGCAGAGAGGAGGATCGCGACGAAAACCGGCAACGTCGCAACATCGCGGATGTTTTGTACGCAGACTTGAAGCCGGTCATTGTCACCCTGTTTGTGTTGGGGTTCCTTCCGGTCACGCGCGCCAGCTCAGGTAGGACACTCACACGTACATGCACACGCGCGTACACACACACAACTAATAGAGAAGATTTGGAGATCATTCGTGAAACTCAAATTCAGGGGGTTATGGGTTTGGTTCCTTCCACCAGAAATCATAACTGAAGAATTTGGCCTGGGTTTTTCCCCTAGGGGAATCTCAGGTTCAATCTGCCAGTTGTAAATGTCTTCCATTTCCCTTTACATCCCCATAACCCCTGAGAATTGAAATTCTTCTGCTCATTCCATCCTCCCATTATCCATTCCCTCCCCTCCCCTTCTCCTATGTCGTATGATCTACAAGTTGAATAGGTATTAACATAAAAATATCAAATACAGTAAAACAAATTAATTTCATCATGTGAGAGAGTCTAACAAGCAATTCTCGGACATCATCTTCCAACTATCCATATAGCCAAACAATGTATTTAGTTTAAAGATAAGGGAACACAAATTGAAGCTACTTTTCAACCTACATCAGGTACTTCTAATTGTAAATTAAGTGCACACGAACATGATATTATGCAAGGTACAATTTCTGACCTCATGTGTTGCAGGCATGTTCCGGTACAAGTTCTTCTCCCTGGCCATGTTTTACTCAGTCTGTCTCTATCTGGCTGTGGTTGTGTCCCTGGGGTTCGCCCACTACAAGGAGTTCCGGGACATGAACACTCAGAACCTCGACGAGACTGTCCCCGTCGTCACGGTCATACTCCAGGAGGTGATCGTCTTCGTGTTCCCGTTCTTCTATTGGGCGGAGGCGGGGGCGATGGCGGGGTACCTCAGCCACTGGGCACGGTACCAGGTGAGAAACAAATTGCCGTTCTTCTACCTTCTCATCCTACTCCTTATTCTGCTCTTGCTCATTTTTCTGCTTTTACTTCTGCTTCTGCTTCTGCTTCTGCTTCTGCTCCTGCTTCTGCTTCTGCTTCTGCTTCTGCTTCTGCTTCTGCTTCTGCTTCAACTTCTGCTTCTGCTTCTGCTTCTGCTTCTGCTTCTGCTTCTGCTTCTGCTTCTGCTTCTGCTTCTGCTTCTGCTTCTGCTTCTGCTTCTGCTTCTGCTTCTGCTTCTGCTTCTGCATGTGCCTCTTCTGCCTCTTCACCTTCGAGTCTCATCACAAGTGATCTGTTCAACAGGTGGAGTACTGTACCTTGATGGGCCACCAACTGCATCTCAACCTCATCTTCAGGGCCGCAGCTCTGACTGTCATCGTTCCCTTCTTCTCCGTCAGCTTAGACGTGCTCTACAGCTTCGAGTCTCACCACGTCTACCCGCCGCACCTGTTGCTGAGGATCTACCGCAACCTGGTCAAGGTGTTTGTGGGAGTGTTCTGGCACCTCCTGTGTCACGTGCACGTTGTCACCTCTAACGCCATGATGCTGGCCTTCAAGCAGGTAAGAACACTATGCATTCCATGAAAGAGGTTTAAGCACGACATATAATACACAATTTGCCACGCATGCCCACCAGTTGCAAGCAGATAAGAATACATTTAAGTGAAGCACCATCATTTCTTTGCAAACTAATTTGGCTCCGGCCCATACTGAAATTTCTGCAAATATAATACCTGCCATTAAGAAACAAATTCATAGCTGTACGTGTTTCACTTTGCCACGATTACATTTTAATCTTTGAGGATCTAACGACCTCTTGAAGAAGGTGTGCCGAGAATCTTTTGAAAGTACTTCATGGCTTGAAAGGCAAATGCCACGTTGACGTAGCACACTTAGTGTACAGTGGTGTCATGTTACAGGAGATGTCTGCCAGTGGCGCACACAGGGTGGCAGAGTACCGGCTGGCCTGGCTGCATCTAAGTCACCTGGCCCGGGGTCTGGGCGAAGCTGCTTGCTACACCTACGGTTTCTACGTCTCGTATCTCTTTATCACTCTCATCCTCTCTGTCTACCTCGCTATGACATCACTCAACAAGATCCTGTACCAACACGTTGACCTATTGGAGAGCCTCGTGCTCGGGGTCTGCCTCTTCGCGGTGTGCGACGGCTCCACGCAGGTTGCCAACCGAGTGAGTGACATCATCACTTAAGTACTTCATGACTTAAGTACTTCCTGACTTAAGTACGTCATGACTTAAGTACTTTATGACTTAAGTGCATCTTGACTTAAGTATGTCATCACTTAAGTACATCATGACTTAAGTACATCATGACTTAAGTACTTCCTGACTTAAGTACGTCATGACTTAAGTACTTCATGACCTAAGTGAATCGTGACTTAAGTATCTCATCACTTAAGTACATCATGACTTAAGTACTTCATTACTTAAATACATCATGACTTTAGTATATCATGACTAAGTGCATCGTGGCTTAAGTATGTCTTACAAACTGCTTGTTATTTATAATGAAAAAAGATTCCCATTTACTGTATTGTCATTTAATATTAGTTTAGCAGATCTGGAAGAACAGTAGGTTACATTAATTCTGTTAGACAACAAAAATGCATTTGTCTTCTCGTCCCATTATTTGAAGTGCGTTATTTGATCTCGTCTCTAATTGTCTTGGAAATATTTTTGATTTCAATAAGCGTACAGTATGTCATATCGTTTTGTGATCCATCAATTTAATTCAAATACTTTAAACTTTCTTGTTGTTTCAGGTTGGTAAATCGTGGAAAACCTATTTGCTGTCTTTGAGAACTTGTCCCGACAAAGCCATAAGGCGACAGGTAATTAAACACTGTTAATATTAACTAACTACCGTTGCAGGAAGAACCATGTTCGAACGCAGCAAAGAAGTTGCAATTCCTAACGTGCTTCACTAGATTATATTGGGAATCAACTGTTCGAGGTTTCTTCTTAAACCTGATTGTTTCTCGATGGTTGTAAGATAAAGCGATAGTTAATAAAACGACGAATATATATATATATATATTTATATGTTAAGTTTCAAATTCTCACGGCTATATGTCAAATAATTTT
Organism: Isoperla grammatica; assembly: GCA_945910005.1. NCBI lineage: Eukaryota > Metazoa > Arthropoda > Insecta > Plecoptera > Perlodidae > Isoperla > Isoperla grammatica. The sequence goes on from OX246743.1 coordinate 25,668,149, forward strand.
GTTTTGGGGTATTATCACGTGAGTTGTAGAATGAGGGTTCTGACTTACCCCCTCCATCCCGACGTTTCGATGTAATATCATACATCCTCTTCAGGGGTTCCACCGAGTCTACTTCCTCCCACTCGGCCGGTCGAATCTCCACTGCTGTTGACTCTCTGAACTGGTTTGGATTCTGACGTCATACTCGCAATAGGCGCGCGCGCATCAAACTTCGTAGCATTAAGTTCTTGCAGTTTCTTGCTTCTACTGCGTGTCAATGGAGGAGGTAAGGATGGATCGGGATGGAGGGGGTAGGTCAGAACCCTCATTCTACAACTCACGTGATAATACCCCAAAACAAAATTATTTGATATATATATATATATTTATGCTTCCATAATACACATCAATAGAAACAACTATAGCTTGTTACGGTTTTAATTTTCGTATGAGTTGACAAGCAATTTAGTAATTTTCTAACGTTTCGTTTTACACTACCACTATATACTCGTCGTACAACAACTTCGGTAATGCTTCCGTCACGGGTGGGTGAGCGGCAGCCAACCAGCGACCGTGGCTAATTCAAGTACCTGCTCGGGTTGGCCGGGACCGTAAACACGTCATTGATTGATGACGAAAGCATTACCGAAGTTGTTTTAAGAGACGTAACTAGTTCCAACGAAAGTATTCCCATACCGATCTTAGCTCATTGTCTACTGCCCCCTTTCAACCGCGATGAGTTGAGTGCACATGCGGTTTGGCCGCACCCACCGTTACAGGTAACCAACGGAAGGTCTTAAATTATCCCCAATGGGTGTGTTTAGATTAGATGGTAAAAATTAGGGAAGTAGAAAATTAAGTTGTCAACTTGGATTCGGCTGTGTCGAAAGCATCAGAATACTTTCTTTGGGGCAACTATACTACTACCTACTACAACAGTCTCAGTAAATGTTGGTAACTAGCTAAAGCATGAGACCAAATGAATGTTCCCTCACTCTTGTATGACGTCAGCAACGTTGAAGATAGCGCTGAGTCTATATATATGTTCCCTACCTCACTTTGATGTGACTTCAGCAACGTAGAAGATAGTGTCGAGTCTCTATACATAATAAAGCACAAACAATGATCATCTCTTACGGTTCTCCTCCTCAGCTGGACGAGTTCCTGACAACGTGTTCTCTCCATCAGCCAATCATGACGCTTGGCGACTACGTCAGAGTCGACAGGGCGCTGCTGGTCTCGGTGAGTTGCAGAACTAAGAAAAACATGTTTTCTTTTATTAAATATTAATATTAATATTACTTATAATTAATCAAACAATAATTGAAATAATTATGTTTGGTTGTAAATTTTCCTCAAATGTAGTTGTTCATATATGTTTGTTTCTTATTTGCTCATTGGTATTTTGTATGCCTCATGGTCTCATGAACGTGATCGAAATAATAGCGCGCAATGTCGAAGATTATTTTGTATTTTTTAAACAACTTTGGTTTCGATTCCACCGATTGGCCATGGTTATTATCAGGGGGGATTATAGGAAACCAATTTTGAAACTCTTTTGCATTAACAACTATAGAACAAAACTGTGTGAATTTTCAATTTTATGTGTTGATAAAAACTAAGCTAATACAACTAGAATTATTAATGAGAAATTCTAATAAATAATTGAAATTTAGTTTCATGTTTGAATATTGTTTCAAAATTCAAATTATGTTCTTAATGGTGGGCATGGAAATTAGCATACAAGTATCAGTAAGTAAGTTGTAATTCTATGAACTATTAGGGCAATTTGACATGAATACACATCATAGCGTGCTCTGGGTTAATAAGACTCGTCAACCAGACATGTTCAAGGGTAAAAGATTCACCTTGGGAGCAACATGCATGGTTTATCACCATCAACTATACAACCCGGCCCATTGGTGACTCTGCCGGTCGTAAGAGAAATAAATGATAAAATTATTATAATAGGCAACACGTGTACGATTTTTTTTGTTAAACCAAACACCTATTTTAATAGTACCAGATACAAAAAGTATATTAATGCAAGTCCTAAGTAAAAAAGAAATTTTTAAATGGGTTTAATGTGGTCGCATTTATTGAAGTTTTAACTGGGGATCTGAAACGCGTACAGGCTGTGACGCAATGATTCTGTAGATGTGAAACCAATCGCTGAGGCGGTGAGCGTACAAAGAACAAAACCATGACGTCAAATCCACTTTACATGGCAGCGGCTCGTTTTTCGCGCCCTTTTATTTATCGTTACTAAACCAATTATTTTGAGGCATAGACTGATCCGTTTTTCAAAATTCAAAGACAAAAAATTATAAAATGAGGGACAAGGTATTTAAAAATCGATTAAAATTTTCATACGCGTGTTCCCTATTGATGTGTCGGTAAGGAAGGTCACTGTCTTATACCTTACCTCACGGTGTGGTACAGTCTTGTAGTCGTGGGTTCGAGTACCGAGCACCGCTTGTTTCTGTTGCAGTTCATGACGGCATTGCTGACGTATCTGGTGATCACTATCCAATTCAAGATGGCGGCCATGCAACACTATCCTTCAAACTCAAGGAATGACAGCAAAGTGTTCTTCAACTGAAAAATATATTTACATATTTTGTCTTATCAATTTTGTTGATTGTTAATAATTTCTACATTTTGTAAATTTGAAATTAGCATTTAATAAAACAAAATTTATGTAAAAAAAAAAAAACTGCTGATTTATTTACAAATTACTGTCAAAAATAATGGCATTACTTGGTAACACAACTTATAATGAATACCTATTCATATCCCTATATTATGCCCTTCATGTATTACGTAGAAAATATTATACTTATGTATATTTCTGTGTTTTACTTACATGTCTCGAAATAAAACTGTTACAATCAATACCAACTTGGAAATATTCATTGGGAATGTTCAAATTTAAAAAATGCATAACAATGAAAGTTAGGTGGCAGAGAGATGCAGTGTTTACTACTTACTTTACTTAGATGAAATAAGTGAAAATGTCCTTAACAAGTGTCATTACGTCATAAACTGTTTCCGAATAACTTGGCGGGAATGGAAATCAATTTTAATCTTCATTAAGGTGTGTCTTCATAGAAAAGGGAATAAGTTTATATGACAATTAATAATACAAGTACCAATATGTTGAGCTACTAATCCTTTCAAGAAAACTGTTGCCAACATAAAATATTGGATCATTGTTACAAAGCAGAGCCCCTATTCGATTCCAATCAACAGCTATGTTTACTGAAGGATTTCCGAGCTTTTCCTCAGTATCATAAGTGAATGCTAGGTTCAAATGCATAGTCGTTCCTCACGTGCTCCTCAGCTCAGCCTTTCCTCAGACTCGCCCAACCCCCAATCAGAGAGCATCATTGCTATGTGGACTGCTCTGTGATTGGTGGTTGGGCGAGTCTGAGGAAAGGATGAGTTAAGGAGCCCATGAGGAACGACTATGCATTTGACCCTTGATGAAACGAAGTCATTAAAAATTCCTTAGTCATCACCTGAAGAGGGTTAGCCATACGAAATAGTGTTCACCCTACAGCAGGAAATCCTACGATCCATTCTTACTTTTAAAGTTGTAAGCGATTTCTTCTTACAAGTTTTTACTTCTGAAATAAACCATATAAATTAACGTGATCAACATATAATTTTATTTGCATGGTGTGTTTCCCCGTCAGCTCTTGATTAATAGTGTTATGTATTCACCAACCACAAATTTTGTGTTTACTAAATCAACATTACTAATCTTGTAACCATATATTTACAAACCACAAACAAAATTATCGTAACCCTGAAAAATACACTCTACGTTTAAAACCACATTATCGGCCATATTGACTCTCTAGTAAATAACATATTATGCGTGTCATTTACTGTTGACTTGTCCCGTGGGGTTAATAGGTATCGACCCCCCCCCTCCCCCCCCTCCCCCTCCCTACTAATAGTGTTTAGAAGCGCGAGCAAGGATGCGTTTACCCGCTAGCCGCTTATCAGCCTTCATATCGTGTCGGATCCCACCGAACTGGGGGGGGGGGGGGGGGTAGTTATTGTCAAGGTCAACAAACCTCCCCATCTAGCGAGGACACCTCGTTACGACGACGATCGATTCGCGTCGCATACAATGACATCGCTCAAAGGTTTGAACAATGAAGTTTATTTGGACGTGGGGTGTGGGTTATTTCGAGACTATAGTGCGTACGTAGGTGATCGGCGTTTCAATGGTGAGCAGCAAAAAGGGGGAGTGTTGAAGAATTAGAAAACATTTACGAGGAGGGAAGACGTACGTATAAAATATCATAACTTCAGTGATTGGAATTCTGATAGCCTCTTATCTTAGTGAAAATCATTTACCAGGGAACTATGTTATCATAAACATAATACCATTTTAGGAAATACATGAGTATCAAAAAATACCGTAGCAAAAGTTTTTGAAATTTCTTATAGTTTCTTATCTTAGTAAAAAATCTTTTCGGAGCAAGTGTTTTTTGTAAATAAAAAATAATAAAAACAAGGAAAAACAGACATTTTATAGTTAAAATGTCGTTGCAATAGTGAAAACATCAATATAAAATATTAGATCGTTTTAAAACTATTATGTTATTATTTAATGATGAATGGAAGAAAAAGAAGACAACTATAACAACATTGAAAATGATCACATTAACAAACAATATAAAAAATACTTGATATCTGAATCTCTTCGCATGGTGAGAGTGTGTTCAGTTAGTCCTGTGGAGATGGACGCCTTGAACGGAATGGACCACCCCGACGCGTTCGGCCTGAGAGAGAAACCTGGCAACGAGGAAGATCGAGACAAGAAGCGGCAACGTCGCAATCTGGAAGAATCCGACGGAGTCAAAGACGTTCTTTACGAAGATATGAAGCCGGTCATCGTGACCTTGTTGATGCTGGGGTTCCTTCCGGTCACGCGTCTCAGCACAGGTGAGTCACGCACACGCACACGCACACGCACACGCACACGCACACGCACACGCACACGCACACGCACACGCACACGCACACGCACACGCACACGCACACGCACACACTTGTTAAGGTCCATTGTTCACTATTGTGCATTGTTGTCATTGAAGATCTAGAGGGCCGTGATTAGCTCTATCTAAGGGTCCTACTCTGAGTGCCAACCTAAGAAGAACCCTGCCAATCACTAACTTCGAAGGGAGGCTGTGGTACTGTGGAGGTCATAAGTGTCAATCATCCCCATTATTCAGCAACGCACTCACCTTCTCAGCCGTTACCGACAGCTGAATATGAAGAATGTCACCTTGACTCGTCTACGGACGAATATCGCTCCCTGTATATAGGGGAAGGTCCCCTTTTTGTAATTGTGTGTCCATCTCCTTGACTGCCGCTTGAGAGTTTCGACAAGATTGATATTTACAACTGTCAACAAAGGAGGCGACGGCTATGTTGCCCTTTACGTTTAATTATTGGCAGGGTGCTTCTTAGGTTGGCACGCAGAATAGATAAACTCTGCAAAAGGTCTATAAAGACATCACTCACTCTAGTCTCTGGTGCAGGCATGTTCCGGTACAAGTTCTTCTCCCTGGCCATGTTCTAAACGGTCTGTCCCTATCTGACTGTGGTTATGTCCCTGGGGTTCGCCCACTACAAGGAGTTCAGTCTATAAAGACATCACTCACTGTGTTGCAGGCATGTTCCGGTACAAGTTCTTCTCCCTGGCCATGTTCTAAACGGTCTGTCCCTATCTGACTGTGGTTATGTCCCTGGGGTTTGCCCACTACAAGGAGTTCAGTCTATAAAGACATCACTCACTGTGTTGCAGGCATGTTCCGGTACAAGTTCTTCTCCCTGGCCATGTTCTACTCGGTCTGTCTCTATCTGGCTGTCGTTGTGTCACTGGGGTTCGCCCACTACAAGGAGTTCAGTCTATAAAGACATCACTCACTGTGTTGCAGGCATGTTCCGGTACAAGTTCTTCTCCCTGGCCATGTTCTACTCGGTCTGTCTCTATCTGGCTGTCGTTGTGTCACTGGGGTTCGCCCACTACAAGGAGTTCAGTCTATAAAGACATCACTCACTGTGTTGCAGGCATGTTCCGGTACAAGTTCTTCTCCCTGGCCATGTTCTACTCGGTCTGTCTCTATCTGGCTGTCGTTGTGTCACTGGGGTTCGCCCACTACAAGGAGTTCAGTCTATAAAGACATCACTCACTGTGTTGCAGGCATGTTCCGGTACAAGTTTTTCTCCCTGGCCATGTTCTACTCGGTCTGTCTCTATCTGGCGGTTGTTGTGTCCCTGGGGTTCGCCCACTATAAGGAGTTCCGGGACATGAACACTCAGAACCTCGACGAGACTGTTCCCGTCGTCACGGTCATACTCCAGGAGGTGATCGTCTTCGTGTTCCCGTTCTTCTATTGGACGGAGGCGAGGGCGATGGCGGGATACCTTAGTCACTGGGCACGGTACCAGGTCAGCATCCCTCTAATGCGTACGACCCTCATTGAGGCACCTGATGCAACAATTTATTATAAGCTTGAATTCAAATCTGGCGCCATAGTTTATGTACTTCAACTTATGGAACAGAGATCGCACTGCAATTGTGCGGTGAATGAACTCTACGATAAAGTGCGTTACGTTACACATACAAGAGATAGTATTCTATACAAAATAGAAAAACATACAAATTAATAACAATATTTTGAAATTTTCACTACAGTCTTACTTGAGAAATAGGGGAAAAAAATTGAAAGAAGTTCGGTAATTCTCAAAAAAATCTTCATCCAATGAGCGAGACATTTTTAAAATATGCTACAAAAATTTGGAAGCAATTATTTAAGATTACAGTTAAACTCCAAAATCCGAACTTCTAAAAAGGCCATCAAAAAACCAGAATCCAAACAACTTCCCGTAGCGGGAGAGGAGAGGGTGAGGGGGACGGTTTCTTCTCATATGATTGACACACGAACATATCTCCCCACAGATCGAGTACCTCGCTGTCACTGGTCAGCGACTGCGCATCAACTTGTTCCGTCGCACCGTAGTGCTGACCGTGTTCCTGCCTATGCTGACAGCCGGCTTGGGCTGTCTATACAGCTACGAAGCCAACAACCTGTTCGTCCCACTCGTTCTCACCGCCTTCTATCAGGACCTGGTGAGAGTCTTCGTCACGGTCTTCTGGCATCTACTGTGTCGCGCGCACGTCGCCACATCCAAGAGGCTCATGTTCGCCTTCAAGAAGGTAGGGGGAGCAAAGACCTTAGTAACCTAGCGTAGGTTACCTCTGTTCTCACCGCCTTCTATCAGGACCTGGTGAGAGTCTTCGTCACGGTCTTCTGGCATCTGCTGTGTCGCGCGCACGTTGCCACATCCAAGAGGCTCATGTTCGCCTTCAAGAAGGTAGAGGGAGCAAAGACATAAGTAACTTAGCGTAGGTTACCTCTGTTCTCACCGCCTTCTATCAGGACCTGGTGAGTCTTCGTCACGGTCTTCTGGCATCTGCTGTGTCGCGCGCACGTCGCCACATCCAAGAGGCTCATGTTCGTCTGAAGGTAGGGGGAGCAAAGATCTTATTAACCCAGCGAGGGTTCCCTCTGGTTCTAGTTATGTTACCTCAGTGGCGTCATGTTCCAGGAGATGTCTGCCAGTGGCGCACACAGGGTGGCAGAGTACCGGCTGGCCTGGCTGCATCTAAGTCACCTGGCCCGGGGTCTACTGTACAGTGGCGTCATGTTACAGGAGATGTCTGCCAGTGGCGCACACAGGGTGGCAGAGTACCGGCTGGCCTGGCTGCATCTAAGTCACCTGGCCCGGGGTCTACTGTACAGTGGCGTCATGTTACAGGAGATGTCTGCCAGTGGCGCACACAGGGTGGCAGAGTACCGGCTGGCCTGGCTGCATCTAAGTCACCTGGCCCGGGGTCTACTATACAGTGGCGTCATGTTACAGGAGATGTCTGCCAGTGGCGCACACAGGGTGGCAGAGTACCGGCTGGCCTGGCTGCATCTAAGTCACCTGGCCCGGGGTCTACTATACAGTGGCGTCATGTTACAGGAGATGTCTGCCAGTGGCGCACACAGGGTGGCAGAGTACCGGCTGGCCTGGCTGCATCTAAGTCACCTGGCCAGGGGGCTACTATACAGTGGCGTCATGTTACAGGAGATGTCTGCCAGTGGCGCACACAGGGTGGCAGAGTATCGGCTGGCCTGGCTGCATCTAAGTCACCTGGCCCGGGGTCTACTATACAGTGGCGTCATGTTACAGGAGATGTCTGCCAGTGGCGCACACAGGGTGGCAGAGTACCGGCTGGCCTGGCTGCATCTAAGTCACCTGGCCCGGGGTCTACTATACAGTGGCGTCATGTTACAGGAGATGTCTGCCAGTGGCGCACACAGGGTGGCAGAGTATCGGCTGGCCTGGCTGCATCTAAGTCACCTGGCCCGGGGTCTACTATACAGTGGCGTCATGTTACAGGAGATGTCTGCCAGTGGCGCACACAGGGTGGCAGAGTACCGGCTGGCCTGGCTGCATCTAAGTCACCTGGCCCGGGGTCTACTATACAGTGGCGTCATGTTACAGGAGATGTCTGCCAGTGGCGCACACAGGGTGGCAGAGTACCGGCTGGCCTGGCTGCATCTAAGCCACCTGGCCCGGGGTCTGGGTGAAGCTGCTTGCTACACCTACGGTTTCTACGTCTCGTATCTGTTCCTCACTCTCATCCTCTCTGTCTACCTCGCTATGACGTCACTCAACAAGATCCTGTACCAACACGTGGACCTATTGGAGAGCCTCGTGCTCGGGGTCTGCCTCTTCGCGGTGTGCGACGGCTCCACGCAGGTGGCCAACCAGGTAACAATTACTTTCCCCAGATAGAATCCCAGTTTTGAAGTTATACCTGATGTGTACCTACTTGCTCTGAAGCAATTCCCTACCGATGCGTTTATCGTAGACCTGGTGAGCTATTCCTGAAAGGTGTCAAGATGACATGAGTGTGACTCATCTTAAGTGATATCTACGTAGTTATCACTTCCTTTTCACTGATTGCTATTAAATCAGCCAATAGCAAGTGATAACTCACGAAGAGTGGCATCTGTCAGGAATAGCTCCCCCCCCCCCCCCATAGTTCGTGGCGAATGGGGGATCGGTATTTGACGTTGTGGCTCACCGGTTGGTCACCAAGCACTCATCTATGACGAAATCATCTGTAAGGTAGTCTCGGGAAAAATACAAGGTATATTAGGGTTATGTATAGTTAGAATGGATTTTCCGAAAAACGTCAGTCATGATTGTCGGTGACCGGTATCGAATTGGTGGCCTGTAGAGTTGGAGTCTATGCGTTACTGGTAATTGAGTGACGTCAACCAGTTATGCACACTTGCTGGCATGTGTCAATTAAGTTAGGACACAGACATTTTTGTGGCCGTATGGACATAAAGTCTTGGGAATATTGGTGGCATTATCTAAAATTGATATAGATCGCAATCAGAAAAAATTGAGTAATGCTTCAGTAATCGCTAATGGGTCTTTACGGTCATTTGGCTGTTATAGTAGTCTCAATTCTCATACCGACCTCAGATCCTTATCTACCGGACATGTTATGCACGCTGTTTCAACGTTATTTACACACACACACACACGTAAAAGCATTAATCCGCTCATACACCATTGGTCGCCTTACTTTCGCCCAGATACGTGAAATCCCTGCTTCAAATTATGTGTTTATTCTTTTTCGAAACCACTATTATACTTTCGTAATAGACGAATGATTCGTGGCCAGACGTAGATATGACCTGGTCTCCCACCATGAGTCACTTATATACAAGTCACACTGTACAATAGTCACACAATATATAGTCATACAATAGTCATACTCACATAGTCATGCAATAGTCACACTATAGAATAGTCACACCATACAATAGTCACACAGGTCATACTATAGTTACACAGACATACAATTGTCATACACACATAGTCATGCAATAGTCACACTGTACAATAGTCACACAATATATATTCATACAATAGGCATACACACATAGTCATGCAATAGTCACACTGTACAATAGTCACACAATATATATTCATACAATAGGCATACACACATAGTCATGCAATAGTCACACTGTACAATAGTCACACAATATATAGTCATACAATAGTCATACTCACATAGTCATGCAATAGTCACACTATACAATAGTCACACTATACAAAAGTCACTTAATAATATATAGCCATACTATAGTCATACTCACATAGTCATGCAATAGTCACACTATAGAATAGTCACACTATACAATAGTCACACAGGTCATACTATAGTTACACAGACATACAATTGTCATACACACATAGTCATGCAATAGTCACACTGTACAATAGTCACACAATATATATTCATACAATAGGCATACACACATAGTCATGCAATAGTCACACTATACAATAGTCACACAGTAGTCATACTATAGTCACACAGACATACAACAGTCATACACGCATAGTCATGCAATAGTCACACTATACAATAGTCACACAATATATAGTCATACAATAGTCATACTCACATAGCCATGCAATAGTCACACTATACAATAGTCACACAATATATAGTCATACAATAGTCATACTCACATAGTCATGCAATAGTCACACTACACAATATTCACACAATAGTCATACTATAGTCACACAGACATACAACAGTCATACACACATAGTCATGCAATAGTCACACAATATATAGTCATACAATAGTCATACACACACATAGTCATACAATAGTCACACTATACAATACGTGAACTGTGATGAAATTGAAATCACGTTATCGGAATTTAGGGCCGTATGCACCGTCATGTGTCTTTAAATACAGGATTTGTTGCTATTGAATTTTTTTATTACATACTATTTTCCATAAGAACAAACACCATAGCAACCATAAAACTGTGAATTCTGCCCTTACTCTAGCAGGCAGCACCAATCAAATGCAATAAGTTAATCACATGCACCAAACTGTTCATTATAGATATTAAAGAAAACAATTAAAGTGAGAATACCTGACGTTCCGAGGCCGACAATACCGCTCTTAGCTCGCTGTGATGTTATCTCTGCTCTCTCGCACGGCACACTGACGCATCGCTCATAGCTGTAGGTTCAATCTTCCCCTTCCTACTCATCACTTTTACTTGACCTTTGCTCTTGACTACCTAATACAGGAAACTGGGCCAGTTTAACACTGAGCCACATGGCGATACAAGTTCACGTATAAAGTTGAACACTAAGCCGTTAGATAGCGTCTAGATCGCAAGGCAGTCGATCACAAAATTTGGTAGTTTAGATGCAGCGAGTGAACTTCTTCGCGTCGATCATTCACCTAGTTTAGTTCCAAGCCGCTAGACCAGCTGTCGCCAGAAATCGGTGGAAGTTTACAGTATTTGCCTAAGCGATATCCCCCGATAGAGGCAGTTCAGCGGTAAGAGCGAGGCTCTAAATCGGGAGGTCACTGGTTCCATTCCGGCCACCGGCAATCCTGAATGAACACTCTGAACACTTTAAAATACCTATAGCTAGTAATAATTAGTGACCTGAAGAGAGGCACAGATATTACTATGAAAAAGTATACTTACAATGTTCTTTTATTGCTAAGCCTTTGTTTACTAAGAAATTATTACATTCCACAAATAACATTTAATAAAGTAGACCATTTATGATATGAGTATAATGAATGATACGATGGATGACAATTACCAATAAGGCAGATGCAAAATTATTCGAAACAAATTTACAGTGAGGTGTTCGTGCGTGTGCTTGATTCAGTTTGTATACATAATATTATGTGTTTGCAGATGTTTCATGTTAATAGGTTATTATGTTGTATTTTTTGTTTTGTTGTGTTTCAGGTTGGGGAATCTTGGAAAACATATTTACTGTCGTTAAAAACTTGTCCCGATGAAGAAATAAGACGCCAGGTAAGAAAAACATCATACATTCTTGTTAAAAGCTGCAGCACAGGCCCCATTGGTTATAGTGATAAACTTTTGCAAAGCTATCAATGTAGGAGCAAGAAGGTTACTAAACTAAACGTCCATAAGATATACTCGCCGCACAAGATCTTCGGTAATGCTTCCGTCACGGGTGGGTGAGCGGCAGCCAACCAGCGACCGTGGCTAATTCAGATACCTGCTCGGGTTGGCCGAGACTGTAAACACGTCATTGATTGATGACGAAAGCATTATCGAGGTTGTTTTACGAGACCTATAAAATATTGAGTTAAATGAAATAACAAAAAACACAATGTTTAAATTATTTCTTAACTTATTTTCGCGTGGACAATTGTTTAAAAAGTGTGGAAAATCCAAACTTTCACTGTGCTTACGCCCTTCAGACCCCCCTTACACCTGAATGAATGGTGTTGTTTTGCCTTGTCTCCCCCCCCTCCCCCCCCCCTCCCCCTCCACCCCAAAAAAATTTCCTAGCGACGCATGCTTGGTACGCTGTACACGCCATAACGATTCAAAGTGATTATGCTACTGTTCTCCTCAGCTGGACGAGTTCCTGACAACGTGTACTCTCCATCAGCCAATCATGACGCTCGGCGACTACGTCAGAGTCGACAGGGCGCTGCTAGTCTCGGTGAGTTGCAGAACTAACATGTGGACCAATCACATCACTCCGTTATCATGCCTGGCTTCACCGCAGGCTCACAGAAAGACATGTAGTTCCTTAGAGGCTTCACAAGAAGGACTCCTGCAAACTATGTTTTAGCACAGACAACCAGTTTGTTTTTGTTTCTGCAAGACATTAAGGCGTTACTGGCCGATTAAATCACCGAGTCTTATATTAAGGGCCGGTCTTACAATCTCCTTATAAGAAAGTTATTTGTAGCAATTAAGCTATTTGGCGGATTTCAAAGGTTTTGATTGGTGGTTGCCATGGAGAAAACAAGCTATTCGACGAATAAGTAGTTATTGGGACATTGTAAGACTGGACCTAACAATTCAATTACCTATTAACTGTCCCTACACGGCCTCTTGCAAGAGGTTCAGTACAGATAATTTTCCCCTGAGATTGAACATCAAACACAGCTGGCTGGCGTGGCTAATGCGGCTTGTGTACTCTACTAAGCGGATCGCAATGAATATGTTGACTTTCGTTGAAATAGCTTGCATAGAATGGGCAGTAGAAGAATTCAGGTCGGTATGATATTGTCGTTCTGCAGCAACCTTGGTGCTGGGGACGTCACAGATGGGCGTGTCGGAGCCAATCAGCGGGCGGCTTTCACCAATACTCACATTTGGTTGGCCAAGCCTCACTCATTTGTGACGTCACCAGCCCCAAAGTTGTTGTGGAGCGACCTCACTAGTTACGATGGGGCTATCATACACGCACTGTTCAACCCTCACTATTAGTATTAATTAATGAACGTGCTAGCCCTGACTTATTAATCAATAAAGCAAGCCCGTAGTAGGATGTGTGTGCTGATAACAAACCCGCTAGAAATGTGCGATAAGGGGTATTTCAGTTTTACGAGGTTTGTAAATAGCCGCAGCCATGTTTCTACGGCCTATGCGTGTGATACAGACATAGACATCAACGCATGACACAGTCACAGCTGATAAAAGCAGTATGATCCCTGTTTAGAGGGCGCAATAGATCAAGGTCCTCCTTTGTAAATCAGTTTTTATAACTGAATAGGATAGACATTAAATAAATAAATAAATAAATAAATAAATAAACGTTTACTGTACTAGTCCAAACATAACTAAATTAATTATAAAATACACTCTTATTAACTGGAATTTCAAATCACTCTCTTAACTGTGTGTTACTGTAATCCTACATAAGTAGCCTCATGACGAGTTCAGATCCTTATCTAACGTTCCTTTTATGGACGCTGCTCTAACGAAAACGAACAGATTCCTGGCGTGCTTTCGCACATTCGTTAAGACTTCCGCTGAGTACTTAAAATATTTGCTATACATCTTTATTTTTTTTTTTAATTGATCTGGATTCACCAGTTGTTGGAGACGAAAATATTGTAACACTAAACTTATAAAGAACCCGTAAAATGATTTTAGAGTGGTTTCATTCATTTTCAGACGTACTTGATTGTGTTGTTAGTACTAAACCTATTATAACGTAGAAAATACAAGGTAAGACTTAGGAGCTTCTGGAATAGGGGGGGGGGGGGGCTAACCTCAACGACCCCTTCTTGCGTCAACTCACTCAAAATGTGAGTGAAAGGGAATCGAGGGAAAAACATTTTAGCCAATCGCGGTGGGGAGTGAATTTTGTAAATTGGGAGTTGGTGAGCGGGGGAGGAGGGCGTTATGTAGCGCTGCAGTCTTTATTGCAGTTCACTACATTGTGAATATATTACCTTCCAGCGGGGACAGAACGATGGTAGAGATTGTGGGGGAGGAGAAACACGTGACCTGTGACGTCAATATTAACGGGTCAGTGGTGAACCTGTTGAGCGAGTGTTCAGTTAGGTAGGCGTGTTTGATAGTGAGGAAACATTATCTGTGGTTGGATACTATAGGATTCTAAGACTCAACATCTTCATTATGATTGAAATAATCCAGTCAGTTAGTCAGAATGGGAATCGAACCCATGGCCTATGGAACGTGCAACCGTTGAGCCACCTACATCTCTTACTTAGGTGTATGGATATGTACTACAAACACACTAAATTATAAAAGTCTCTCTTTTTTGTTATTTTTGACTAAGTAGTTAGTAAATCCTTCCCTCGAACCCGGAAAAACACACAATTGCAATCAAGAACTTCAATCAAAGGTGAATTTTTACTTGTATTTTATCTTCTGTGCAGGTTGACACTTTCAATTTGCGTTATAGTTAGCTGTAGGTACGTTTGACATGTGTAAAAAGGTAAACGGGTTTTAAGAGCAATCCAGTTCTGTGCATGCAAGACACCAGTTCGCAGATAACGATACTGATCTCTCATTGCTCCACATTCCATGATCGCGACTGTACACGTATGGACAAGTACTGCAACGCACGACATCTGGCAACATGGCGAAGCCATTACGCATTGGAATCGTTTAATTACCATGTTTTCGCGTTGTTGCCTTTATTACGTCGTCAAACATTCACTGATTCGCATCCAGCTAGAGATTAGATCCACTTTTCTCTTGACAATGCCATAAAAAGCCACATGTTGGTTTATGATTATTAAAAACTTTTCCACCCTGTCGTGAAGAATGTTTACGACAGGCATGAAACCGCAAAGCTCTCCAGACATCTGCGAATCTCGTAATATTTTTTTACGCTGCATCATAAGGTATATTTTGGTGTCACTTTTCACTATTTGAATGTTGATAAGAAATATGTTGATAGTGTGAGTTTTATCACCTTATTCAGCTGTTTTCTTCTATTCAAAATATCGATCTTTTGGGATGACGCTTATTTTTGTGTAAACACGACTCGATTCACGATTGTGTCAACTTGTGTGTATAGTGATCACTGCTTCTTGTTCCAGTTTGTGTCGACCATGGTGACTTACTTGGTGGTCATGATACAATTCAAGATGGCCAACATATCGAGCATCCCCATCACGAAGAACTTGACAATCTTAACCCCAATACCCCCCAATAAGGGTTGAACAAACTCTTGATACATCTTACATGTTGAAACATCTTCAATAAGAACAAGTAAAACACAATTATGTACAGGTGTTTTGATTTAAAACGTTTGAATGTTATGTTTTCTGACGTCACATGACAGTGGCGTAGATGGATTAGGATCTAAGGGTGGTCAAACTTTAATTATGTTACCTAAAATTACTCAGTTCTGTTTTCAACATCACTTCGGAAGAGACGGGCAAAGGAATATAATAGAATTATAAAATGTCTTCTTTTATATAATATTTTAATATCTTTTTACAAATAAAACACCTAAATTAAATTTACGGCAATGTGATTGTATCTAAACGGAAAACGTATCGTTGAATTAAATTTATATAATATAATCACAACAAATATATTTCTTAACATACATTCAGGAATCAATTTTCGAGAGACTTGTCTCGGAAATACACAAAACTACCAATTTCTTCCGAGAAGTAAGTTTATTATTAAAAAATATCTTGCATTAATGCAGTTATGTGTGTTTCGTTTGGTTTCGCTATTTTTCCTCAATCCACTCGTGGCACTTTTACACTGTTTGAAAATATGTCTCTTTACTCAACATTGTCCTTTAGTACCGAACTAGTCACAATAATTTATGATGATAATAATAATAATAATAACAAACTGACATTCAACACTTTTTGTCTTGAAGAAGAAATTTCGTTGTGTCTTCTCACTTAGATTTAAGTGCAGGAGTTCAGATGAATCACTTATCAACGCGTTCACTAGTTTTTAAGTGATACCGAAGAGTAATGTCACTTTAACAATTTCAAGAGTCAGCATCACCTGATAAGCAATTCATAAGGCGATTTCAACAATCATTCGTTTAGGTAATCTTCAGACATGGTCACTTAACTGTTAAATCGAATTTAGCCGAAGTGACAAGTCTTAGTTATATGGATGTGAGAAATTAGAATGATGAATGTTTTTTTACCTTGAAGCTGTAATGTACAATAGAAGACTAGACACCTTGCAGATGCAACAATCATTCGTTTAGGTAATATTCGAACTTGATGGTCAAATAACTGTTAAATCGAGTTCTTTAGCTGAAGTGACAAGTATTATTAATTATATGGATGTGAGAAATTAGAATGATAAACGGAGTTTTACCTTGAAGCTATAATGTACAATAGAAGACACCTTGCAGATGTTGGACAAGTACAAAAGTTCAAAGCCAGGTTAAACATACACAGTTTGAAATGTCCTCTTGTCGACTGTCGTTTACCATTGTTCAATCAATCAAGTACTATATGCAATATGTTAACATATCAAATAATGGTGTATAGAATATGTTAATAGCAACCCTGCAATGAACATTGACTTATCTGCATAGTATTTAAGCTGGTGCTAAAAAGAGGTACTTGTCCAATCTTTCATTGTATTGCAGTATGTGATGAAGACTGTCACATGACAAAGACAAGATATTGAGAACTGTAGGGGGGGGGGGGGGGGGGACAAGGCCCGTATTAATTTTATAGTAGACTATTTGTGCACTGTCTCCAGTCGTTGCTAAGGAGTTGTGTTTCATGCGTGGCAACAACGGGTGCCTTTTGGGCTGGGGTTGACTATGAATACGTAACTATATGACCCGTATTTTAAGTCAACCCGCAGTCCATTACAAGTCAATTATTGCTACTAAATTGATTTTAGACATTATTTCTCATATCAAAAACATAATCTGAAGCAAACAATTATATGAATCGTCCGTTGGTTCATAATTAGTCAACTATGAATACGAACCTAAGGTCGAAATTCATAGTTTACCTTTACCTCCAAGGAAGATCATACACAATCATAATTATTTTCCATTTAGAATACAAAGATTTTCTTTAGCAACCACGGTTGATTTCCCTTAGGATGCAAAGTTTCCCGAAACGTTGATATTATCTAAGTCAAACTGTGAATACCAAGCATCTACAAGATGTCTAACAAAGGATGATAAAGAATATTTTGATGCTGTACATATTTTTAACAAACGAGATAATATTTAATCAAGTGCCATTGTTATAATATCTATTCTCGTATCGATGTTGTGGGAATTCCACACTGTAGACAAACTTCTCGAAAGTCTGTTCGTCCTGTGGTTATCTGTGTTACCACAAAGTCACACTTATAGGCCTTGGTTGGTACCACCCAAACGTACCAACATGTTTTTTTGGTAAAATTGTCAGGACGTATCAAGCAAGGTACTGTCGTTATAGCTGTTAAATTCTCAGAAGAGGCGGTCGCTCCGCGCGGTGAATTTGAAAGGAATTCACCACGGGATTTCCCGGTACCTGCTTGTTATTCTCTTACTGCGTTGAGTGGACTAGAATGTTCCCTGGCAACGCCTGCCCACAGATAACTGATAGTATCATTACAATAACGGATGCAGAGAACTAGATGCAACTAGATTTAGGTTGGTATTTGTCACTTCTTCTCTATAGGCAACACGCGTACGATTTTTCTTGTTAAACCAAACACTTAGTTTAATAGTATCAGATACAAAAAGTATATTAATGCAAGTCCCAAGTAAAAAAGAAATTTTTAAATAGGTTTAATGTGGTCACATTTATTGAAGTTTAAACTCGGGGATCTGAAGCGCGTACAGGTGGCTGTGACGCAATGATTCTGTAGACGTGGCGTAACAGACCAATCGCTGAGGCGGTGAGCGTACACAGTACAAAACCATGACGTCAAATCCACTCTACATGGCGGCGGCTCGTTTTTCGCGCCCTTTTATTTATCGTTACTAAACCAATTATTTTGATGCATAGACTGATCCATTTTTCAAAATTCAAAGACACAAAATTATTAAATGAGAGACAAGGTATTTAAAAATCGATTAAAATTTTCATACGTGTGTTCCCTATTGCATAACCTCTTTCGACACTACCTTGCCTGATACATTGTAGCATGTATACGACCCAAACTTAGTAGTTCTTGCTCTAGGGAAAATCTTGTTACCCACGTTGGCACCACATAGACATTCCCATAAGCTCCTGCTTTGAGAAATGCAGATTGGGTGTTAACAATAGGTCCACGTCAATGGGTACCACTCATATCTTTACGATCCCTCATGGCTACTTTGTAGCAATAGAGGGACATTATTGCAACAGGTGCATACGTTGGTAAATATCCTACTGTGCATGGCATGGAGAAGACAACAAGTCTCCCGGTGCTTTAGTGTCGCCGTTGACAGGGGTACCGTACAAAGATCAGACACCCCTTGTTTCTATCTACTGAGTGTTACTGTCTTGTTGACCGAATAGTTCCATAGTTCCTATGAAGGATCTAGTCGCGCCATTAGGTGACGGCGAAGTAGTACGCCATACACGTGAGTAGAACCCCCCACGAACACGTGACCAGCTGTGCTACACTCTTGACGGGCGCACTATCGTCCGACATGACACTGCTCGCGATCACCGCCACCCCTCCCGGCGCGGCGACCCCTCCACCGCCTTCCTGCGTGGCGCACGGCACCGCCGTGTAGTTGTCCGCGCCGCCGCCGCAGCGCTGGCTGTGCTCGCCGAGGCACGCGGCGTAGGCGATGGCGTGGGGGACGTAGCTCTGGTCCACGGTCCCCGAGAAGAGGAGGGAGGCGAGGGGACCCTGGGCGTAGACGGGGACATCCTCCCCGCCGTGGGTTGCCCACTGACGAGGGACGGCGGAACCGTGCGCGGAGTTGCGTTCCATTGCGCTGCCGTTGCTGGGCACGGAGCGAGGCTCGCTGTAGCCGGGGCCGTTGCCGTAGAGGAGTGTGGAGTAGGGGAGCCCGTCCACGTCCGACGCCTTAGTGTCCACGCCTGCAACAAATCGGTGACATCAGGAATGACGTAGAACCTGTGGGCCACCCAGATTTCATCCCCCTCTCTGTGCCCCCCTCAAAGAAACATGATGTCTTTTTCTTCGAAAAAAAATTAAAAAGCGGCAAGCAGATCACAAATGTGCATTTTAAAAATGTCAACCGTACCGCACCCCCCCGTTCCCCACCACAAAATACTGTTTCTCGCTCCTGTTAATATTTTTTATTAGTGACCTCCTTTGGGTCAACACTAAACATTCATTCCTTCATTGATGCATGACGGTGCAAACTTGTTGGATATTCTTATATGATAGAACACACTATTTCTAAAGGTGTGGAAAGAGGGCAGCTAATTACTGCATTGAAGGTTAGAATATTTACAGGTGTAAATATGTAAATGTAAAGTTGTGACAGCCACTTTTGAGTAAACAACAAACATGTAAGTATTCTGTGTGAGAATAACATTATCTGAAATCTGAATCTGAATCTGATAGGTGTGTACACACCTATCCCTAAAAAGATACAACTATTTTAGTTTTGAACATTCATTCTTACCCACAACAAATGTCAATGCTTACGCACGGACATCTACCCTCAATTCGTTTAAGAATTTTGATGGTTCACTTTTTACATTATATGAGAGAAAAATCTCAGAAACCCTTTATGTAGCTTAGCTCCTTGTATTGGGGCCCCCAATAACATGTAGCTTGCGGATGAGGGGCGGTAAGGGAAGGGGTAGGGGGTGGGGGGGGGGGGGGGGGGTAGATGCCCATACAAAACAATATTTGAGTCCAGAAGTCGTTCCTAGACTAACGTCTGCAACAGTTTTTGTTATGACACTGGTCGTTTCGACTTCCGCATCTTCAATGAATAGTCGGCCTCGTAAAAAGTAATCGCAGCGTTCGGGCTCGGGCCGAGAAGACCCGACTTTACCCGAACTTGGGCTGCTGCAAGTTAGGCCGCGGCGGAAACGAGTTAAAATGTCGAAAGCGGAATCGTAAGTGTGGAATAGCTCGTCTTTATGTGGGACGTTTCAATAAAATGTTTCTGTGCAGGGAGGGAAACGGTTTTCCGTTAGAAGCTCTGTATATTGTATTGTGTTTAGAGCTCGTAGTAACGCCACGTTTAACTAAACAAACATGGCGGGTTTGACCCCGGTATGGCCGCCACGCACTTTATATGATTATTGATTAAACATACACCCAATTGTTTTCTTTAAATTCAAATGATTTGTTTTTGTTGTCAAAAACCATTTGTAGCAGACACTTTCCTGTTCGATGTCGAGTGAGGTTTAGCATCACAAGTCCGCAGTTAGATGCAGGTAGACCTATTAAAAAAAAAGAATTATAGTAAAATTTTATTTTGAAAGTTTCCCATAGAGGTGCCCACCGATTGTCTGAAATGTATTACTTACAAGCAAAAAAAAAAATGATTAACAAATTAATAAATATTCTGCAAAGGTTTAAAACGTGAACAGCAAAAGAAACAAAGAACTCACCAAAGAGATCACACTCCAGTAATTGACTATACACAGAGATGCAAAGACCTCATCATCGCAGGCAGCCATTGCAATGCACTCAACTGGAGCAAGTCAAAGACATTCCAGCTGCGTGGTGTCTAACAGCTGTTGCTAATCTCTTTGCTCAACGATGTTTACATCGTTACCCCAATTATCTGTTAGCAATAAAAATTAACGACCTAAGACGATGAGACATCCAACGGTCTAGCAGGTGCTGTGAATGCAACGGTTTTACTCCAACACTCACAACACTCAAACGATATTCTATGACTCATTTGTAAAACTATTAAGAATAATTGAGTGTTAATTAAAGATAAAATTACAAATTTCAATACCTCTTCTTCAACGCCATGAAACCTAGTTGTCGAGTACATCGTTAAAATACTAATAATAACTATAACAATACCTCTACTATATTCACATGCTAAATATACCGATAGAGGTGGCTCAGCGGTAAGACGCGATATACTAATTTGGGGGGTCACCAGTTCGATTCCGGCCACCGGCAGTTCTGACTGAAGGTTTTTTCCGAGGTTTTCCTCAGTCGTAAAGGCGAATGATGAGTTCTACTAACAGCCCTCGGACATTCCTTCCCAACTATCCAAACACCCTAATAACCAAGTTAGTCACCTGAAGAGGGACACATCAGGAAAAGCTTATGTGCACCTTATAAAGGGTATTCCTACGAAAAATTATTATTATTATTATTATTATTATTATTATTATTATTATTATTATTATTATTATTATTATTATTATTATTATTATTATTATTATTATTATTGTTATTATTAATATTATTACTATAATTATTTTTATAATAATAATAATAATTATGATTATTATTATTATTATTATTATTATTATTATAATTATTAATAGTATTATTATTATTATGCTAAGTATACAGTGTGCTACAGGGTGTATTCATACAGTGCGCGTGGCGGTCATATTGTGTGCCAAACGCAATGTGTGTTTACCTTCTATAGACAGTTCATTGCTGCAATGTTTTAAATGCAGTTGGGTTATAGTTCAACTGTTTTCCCAACATTGGTTTCCGGAGAAATAGAAAAAGACATAGAAAATATTATTTTTCTTTTTAGACACGGACCATTTCGCTTTCACGTTGACCTCTAGTAAATGCTCATTATAATAGGCTAGCTATGAAAGTTGGATACTTCGAAAGTCTGCCACGGAGCGAGTTTAGCGCTGCGGGCGCCTCCTCTTTCACCCCTCCTTGTCAAGGTCAAATTATTCCGCTCCGAATCCCGCCATGCATGGTTGACGAGCCTACCCTCCCCATTAGGGTGTGTCCTTTCACCCGGAAACCCTCCGCAATCCGCCCCCTTTTTACGAATAATCTTTCTTCGACCGAAGCCGAAGTTAGCGACCGTGTTCGGACGACATAGGCCTAACCTCTTCAACAACGGAGACATTTTGTTAGAGCAATGAATATAACATGCAGAGGTCTTTGAGAGGCTTGTTGCCGTGGATATGACTGAGATCGGTAGCGTCATCGCTGTGAACGAGACAATGCACACTTGTTTCTTTAGAGGTACCTATGTGTCCCTATGCATATCTGGTTCTATCTATCCCTATGTATCCTTATGTGTTTGTGTCCCTATGCATTTTTGTTTCTATCTATCCCTATGTATCCTTATGTGTTTATGTGTCCCTATGCATATCTGGTTCTATCTATCCTTATGTATCCTTATGTGTTTATGTGTCCCTATGCATATCTGGTTCTATCTATCCCTATGTATCCTTAAGTGTTTATGTGTCCCTATGCATATCTGGTTCTCTCTATCCCTATGTATGTGTTTGTGTCCCTAATCCCTATGAATTGCTGTTTCTATCTATCCTATGTATCCTTGTGTGTTTATGTATCCCTATGTGTTGCTATATTCCTATGTATGCCTATGTATTCCTATGTATGTATCACTCAGTATTTTTCTGAAGTATATATAATTCCTATGGTATCATTATGCAACCCAATGAAGGATGAAATACCACATGGACCCTCTTCATAGCAGATGGGAGTAAGTAAACTTAGTCTAGGTTTGAGAAACAAAGTATATTAATGGAGCCAGAGTCTATTGTCCCTGACCAAATATATGTCGAATGTCGCCCTTTGTGTTAGCGGCATCTGAACAACAGGTTCGGACGGAACAACAGACCGAGAGACCATTGATCCATCCTGTAACTCAAGCCAGGCACAACTCTGGACATATTGATGTATTTTGATACATGGTAAGACATGTCCAAACCAACTCTGCGGAGTCCCCGATTATTGCTGTCTGTTTAACTTGCTTTAAATGCTTTAAAATTATCAAAAATTAAACGGAAATATGCCATCCCTTAGAGAATTTAATGCTACTCCTTATAAATGTTACTCTGTTCCAAGAAAGGTTTTATTTATTTTTCGAATTACATTGTAAAAGTTGTTTTTCAAGATCATATTACAAATTTTAAAATTTAGTAATTTTTTAACGGAAATACTTAAATAATACTAATAATAATAATAATCATAATAATAATAATAATAATAATAATAATAATAATAATAATAATAATAATAATAATTCACAACTTCATAGAGCTATAGTACAGGCAGACAAGTCGCTTTCTCCCCTCAATTTAAATGACGGAAATTTAAACTTGCTTCAAAAACTAAATTCTGACACAGCAAAAGAGATCAGAATATCAGAAAAGACGTTACATAGCAGACATTACAAAGAACTTCTTAAGGATAGCGTCGATAGGGTAGCATCGAACAAATGGTTAACGTCCGGGGACATTTTCAGCGAAACAGAGGGATTTATGATCGCTATTCAAGATAAAGTAATCAAGACTAACAATTACAAAAAATACATACTGAAAGACGTCACAATGGAAGATAAATGTAGAAAATGTAATTTGAACGGCGAAACAATTGAACATATCGTATCTGGGTGCAAAATGCTTTGTCAAACAGATTATCTTCATAGGCATAACCAAGTTGCAAACATTGTACATCAAAAATTAGCCATGAAGTATAAACTTATAAACACAACCACTGCGTATTACAAATACAAGCCTGAAAAGGTATTAGATAGTAAAGACTACAAATTATATTACGACCGGGCAGTTATTACAGACCAAACCATACATCACAATAGACCGGATATTATATTTATTGACAAGAAGAAACAAGAAACGATTTTAATTGATGTTGCCGTCCCTTTATGCCACAATGTAGAGACAACTTGGCGGGAAAAGATAAACAGATATAAGGAATTATCAATTAAAATAAAAAGGTTGTGGAAGCAGAATAATGTAACTGTTATACCGTTAATTATATCAGCAAATGGCATTGTTCCACGTAAACTCCATGACAGTATTAAACTAATTGGTCTCCAACCGAACATATACATCGAGATGCAAAAAGCAATTATTTTGAACACGTGTAGGATAGTGCGAAAATTTTTGAACTAAGAAGAATGAAGACTTCAAGAAGTTCTCCATCCCGATGGTGGTTTTCGTGGTTTCCACCGTACAAAGAGCGAATGCTGGGATGAGTACAAATCGGCCACGACCGTACATAGCATCCACAGTTCGGTTTGGAAAAAATAATGTGGACAATGATATATTAAGTAGTATAGCCAAATGTGGGCATTTGAGAAGCAGAAGAAGAAGAAGAAGAAGAAGAAGAAGAAGAAGAAGAAGAAGAAGAAGAAGAAGAAGAAGAAGAAGAAGAAGAAGAAGAAGAAGAAGAAGAAGAAGAAGAAGAAGAAGAAGAAGAAGATATATTAAGTAGTTCTAAGTAGATTTTAATAAGGTAAACACATGGAAATACTTGACATTTGTGTCCGTACAACATGTTTATGCCGGTTTTGACCGAGTTTGTATGTATTGCAACAATAAAATAATAATAATAATAATAATAATAATAATAAATAATAATAATAATAATTAATAATAATAATAATAATAATAATAATAATAATAATAATAATAATAATAATAATAATAATAATAATAATAATAATAATAATAATAATAATAAATGGCATTATTCCACGTAAACTCCATGACAGTATCAAACTTATTGGTCTCCAACCGAACATATACTTCGAGATGCAAAAAGCAATTATTTTGAACACGTGTAGGATAGTACGAAAATTTTTGAACTAAGAAGAATGAAGACTTCAAGACGTTATCCATCCCGATGGCATGGTCCAAGAAGGTTATTTGGGTGGAGCTATATAGTTATTAGATCATGTCCCGATGGCACGAAAACCACCATCCGATGGTGGTTTTCGTGGTTTCCACCGTACAAAGAGCGAATGCTGGGATGAGTACAAATCGGCCACGACCGTACATAGCATCCATAGTTCGGTTTGGAAAAAATATTGTGGACAATGATATATTAAGTAGTTCTAAGTAGATTTTAATAAGGTAAACACATGGAAATACTTGACATTTGTGTCCGTACAACATGTTTATGCCGGTTTTGACCGAGTTTGTATGTATTGCAACAATAAAATAATAATAATAATAATAATAATAATAATAATAAAAATAATAATAATAATAATAATAATAATAATAATAATAATAATAATAATGCCTTTATTTAAAAACAGGATATCAAAATCCCACTAGTGCAAACATAATACAATACAATAATACACACAGAAGACAGTAAAGTAATAATAGTTTAAAAAAAAACTTATGAGAACATAGACACATTTCTAGCAAAGAGCATTTAGTTCTCTAGGGGATAACATATTTTAGTTCACCTATTGAGTTTTGACAATTTTAAACCACTTTAAAGCAATCTTAACCGTCAACCGCAGGGTAGGTTGAGATGCAGCCTTAAGAGCGTTCGTAAGTAGTTTTGACGTTTTTAGTCAACTTATTTCTCTTAAACAAATAATAGAATTATTATGAAAATTTACCTACTTGCAGAGGGGTGTCATATCTACGCATGGTATTAAGTACATTTGTGACAAGCCTGTTCAAAAATTATATACTCACGTTTGAATTATGCAATAAATTACTTTCGTCGAAAATGTTCGGTGAAATAATAAGGAGAATCTGTTTAAAAATGGCTACATTACTTTTGAATAGGTTGGTGACAAATGTACCTAATACCATGCATAGATATGACATCCCTCTACAAGAAGGTAAATATTTATAATAATCCTACTATTAGGAGTAATTGCTTGACGGCCAATACATCTGTAAAACTCGTACTGCCTAGTCGAAATCGGTTTGCAGGTGTCCGGAATCAAACCGGCGACGTACCAAGCTAGAGCCACACGTATTAGTATTGAACCATGTCCATCGTTGACAGGCCTACTTGTTCTACGTGACAAACTGTGAACATCACGTATGTTCCCCCCCTACCCCCTCCCCCTCCCCCGCCGTCCACACGCAAACTTGCCCTTTTCATGTAAAATCTCTCTGTACATCTTCCATGCACATACAACGCTTTAATATAAAGTAACTAAATGTATAATTTATAACGAGATAAGAAACTAGCTTAGCAGCAAGTTGAATTTAATTAACTTTTTATCTACATCCTGGCTGCCTAGAGTAGTTTGGTGCCCATAGGACGTCCGTAAATGTTGTTAGTTATAGCCTCGTCCAGGCTCCAAGTATAGCGTGCTGTGGGCACACGCACACGCATAATCCCCCCCTCTCCCCCCCCCCCCCGCTCGGGGGCAGTTGGCGATAACAAAACTTCGCACTTCCTGGGCGGGATACATTCCTTTAAGAACGGAATTCGTTATTAAATATTTGTGAATATATAAACGGACTTTCGTGAGACTTTGTTATGTCAACATTTCGTTTTGTTCAGTTTACGGGAAAAGAAATGTGCGAAACATGAAGATAACAACTGGACTCTTTTGTGCTTTGTGGCCTTAGTTCGTAGGACGATACTAGGTCTTAAAGGTTTTACAATCTGCTAATAAGAAAGTTATTTGTAGCAATGAAGCTATTTGGAGGATTTCAAGGGCTTTGATTGGTGGTTGCCATGGAGAAAACAAGCTATTCGACGAATAAGTATAGTTATTCGGACATTGTAAGACTGGACCTAAGACATGTTTAGTGTGGCAGTGGAAATCTAAGGGTGAGTATTGCGTTTGTAGGGATTCTCTCCTGCAGTTGAGTTTCAGTTTATTTGGTTCACACGTTTGCAAAGTTCTGACTACATATATGTTTTCTGGAAGAAGATGGGTAAACGTTTCATGACAAGACTTATAGTTAGCAGCTTCAGCTTTGAATATGAAGGTTGTGGTTTCCATATTAGGCCTGTAGGAATATCTACTGTAGTATAGTATGGCCTCGAGGAAGTCGTTAATGTTATGTTTCTTGTTCACTTATAATAGAGTAAAATGCTGTACAGTGTACAGTCTCCATTTTTCTAAATAAATACATAAATAAAAGTTCCAACCCAGTTGAGTATAAGCTTTAAGCCAATACCTAACTATAGTATGGCTTGACGGTAGAATACCTAAACACTTAATTGGTACGTGAGTGTCTAGATACCTACCCAGTACGGATATGTATAAGAAATTAAGCCAATATCTACCCAGTATTGGTTTTATACCAGTATTCACTCAGTATAAGATACACATCAATACCTTCACAGCATGGCCTGCGCCAGTATATCCAGTATGGCTTCAAGCTAGTACTTACCCAGTATGGGTTTTGTACCAGTATTCACTCATAGCATGGCTTCAAGCCAGTAACTATACCCAGTATTGCCTAAGCTAGTACCTACCCAGTATAGGTTTTGTACCAGCATTCACTAATTTTAGGCTTTAAATCAATAGCTTCCCAACATGGGCCTAAGCCAGTACATACCCATGGGTTTTGTACCAGTATTCACTCATTATAGGCTTTAAATCAATACCTACCCAACATGGCTTCAAGCCAGTACCTATACCCAGTATAGGTTTTGTACCAGTATTCACTTATTTTAGGCTTTAAATCAATACCTACCCAACATGGCTTCAAGCCAGTACCTACACCCAGTATAGGTTTTGTACCAGTATTCACTTATTTAAGGCTTTAAATCAATACCTACCCAACATGGCTTCAAGCCAGTACCTATACCCAGTATAGGTTTTGTACCAGAATTCACTCATTTTAGGCTTTAAATCAATACCTACCCAACATGGCTTCAAGCCAGTACCTATACCCAGTATAGGTTTTGTACCAGTATTCACTCACTTTAGGCTAAATCAATACCTACCCAACATGGCTTCTAGCCAGTACCTATACCCAGTATGGGCCTTGTACCAGTATTCACTCATTTTAGGCTTTAAATCAATACCTACCTAACATTGGCCTAAGCCAGTACCTACCCAGTATAGGGTTCCCCCTGGGCGTGGCCAGGCCGCCCAGGGTGAGCACGTGCGAGTGGTCTGACGTCATCACTACCAGGGTGTCAGAGAGATCTACCATAGCCAGGGCGGCCAGCAGAGCGTCCTCCATGGCCAGGGTTTCATCCAGGGCGCGATAGGCGTTGTTGTAGTGGTGAGCGTGATCGATGCGACCTCCTGCGGGCAACGTGCGAGTTAACAACTGAGTTCGTAAACAACTGTCGGTAAAGAAGGTGTTATTAATATTAATGATTTTTAACACACGCATAAATTGGAGTGAAACATTAAAAAAAAGAAAAAAGTTATAAGCACCCTGTTATGAATTGTTCTATTAATATTATTTAATTTTTTAATGCAAGTAAATCGAAAGAATAGTGTGTGGTTTGAGATATTTGTCAAGCAATTTTGTAAAAAGCTGAGATGTTCTATATGAGGAGCTTAGATGCAAAATGGACCAACCACCTCATAATAGAGTGCTTTATGTGGAACGGCTAACATGTTTTATGTTTGCAAAACTTAAAATGTAAGTTAAAACGGGAAGAGATATAATATCTATAGGTTGGTTTGCTACTTTACCTTTATCTCAAATTAACTAAAGAAAACAAATGAATGGGTCGGTTCACTTTGCTTCTGAAGCCCTAATATACTAATCATGATAATCAGTCAAACACAATTTCCTCTTACGCTTTCCATGTGAGTGTGTTTTCTCTCATGTGATGGTACTTTAGAAATGAAGCATCCATTTCATTACCACACTTTTCTTTTTTACTTCCTTTTTTAACTTTACTCTTCTGTACAGATTTACTTTTGTTTTGTCCTGTACTTCACGTGGACTTAATTTTGTTCGCTCCTGTACCTTCCGTAGCAGCGCAACATGCAATCTAGCTGAAAGGGTGATGGTTGCATTCATTCCTACTCCTTCACTATTGGCATATCAATACATCAGCTACGCACATATGAACACTATACACAGATTGCCTCCCACTCTCACCCTCCCAACTGTAGGGTGAACAACAGAGGCCCTTAACAGCTGATTAGCTAGGTATATTAGGGTATTTGGATAGTTATTATTCTATTATTTGGTATTCGACAACTGTGTCGTACAACGTCGAGGGGTGTTTGGAGGAAAGGGAGAGGTAGGACGTAACGAGGAGTGCAGGGAAAGGGGAGGACATGAACTCATGTGTTTCCTCTTACCTCCACCTCGACCAGTCCGGCTAGGGTAACCCTACTAGAAGCATACGCTTCCGCCGGCATATAGCTCTCGGCATAGCTCTCACTATCAAACACAGCACCTTGCTTTCACATATATTATATAACTATTTCTCCATTATAGTGCACTAAAAAGTAATCTGAGTGTTACAGGGGAAAATGTTATACTCTTTTTTAAATAAACTCAAAATTAAACATTGGAAAAAGTAAACAATTTATACATTTCCTGGCGAAGAAATTCGAGTGTAATCATGAAAAACGCAATAATAAAAATTGTTTATGCAGTTTCCATAAGTAAGCTGGTAAGATTGCTTTTTACAGTTGCTTTGTAGATTGCTGAGCTGGTAAAATAAACGCATCTCTCAAACTACGAAGATAAATGTTAAAATAAATTAGTTTACGACGTGCCTATGCAGCAGCAACCCATCATTAGTTAAAAGCTTCAGGGCTGTCTTATATCGAGTATGATAATATGAGTGATGTGTGTGTGATAAATACTCCCTTTCAATGTTATTGCTTGGTACCAGCGTCTTCACAGTTCTACGTCATAGCTCTATTCCGGCTTAGTATACTATGAACTTCAGATAAATATTTAGAAAGCTACTTTATCTTGTGACGATTGCAGAGCCACATTTTCACTTTTCATAGTGAACAATCCACGCGCCCCCCTTCCCCCCCCCCCTCCCCTCCCCTCCCTCTAAGAGATGTTTATGACTGACAATAAAAAAATCGACATTCCAAAAAAGAGTTTGAACATTTTTTTTGTTTTTGATAACACAGAAATAGCTGAATAATTTACAACTAAGTCGTAATTTTTTGTATTACCAAGAGTGTGTTTCACTCGTACTGGAAAGTAGACAGTGCATTCACCAAATGCTCAAACATCTTACTTTAAACTCTTTATATTTACAACAACCCAAATCACAAATTCTGTCAAGAATTCTAAGGTCTTAGCTGTTATCTATGTAGCCGAGCCTTGACGCCATATGACAGTTTGAGATGGATGTTTTATCTGTACTTAATCCGGGACTTCTTATTTGAGCTATAGCCGGATACAATACGACCAGATAACATGGCTCTACTTTACTTGCATTTAAATACATCATTCACAATGTGACTAAACTACCCTTAACGGGAAAAGTTAGCGGTATTAAATGTTAAACGGTATAATCTCTTCCGGTTTCAATACGAAGACTCAAGGAAACCAGCTTAAAACTTGTTACCAATATCCGCGTGCATACATAAGTGGATTTAACAAAAACTTTATTCTCCCCCCAGTTAAAGTATATTAATTCAGTCTGAGATCTTGTATAATGTGATGATAAGGGGATAATTTCTGAGATCGGAGTGAAAGACCAACTTGTATGTCGTCGTGGGGATGTTTGAAGGTGGAGGCTTGGGGCTTGTCTAACTTGGGGGTAGAGTTGAGATTTAACATCAAAGTTGGCGCAGGTAATAATATATTATAACGACTTAAGTTTCCAGACAGCTGAGGAAACACTGGGTTTATCCAGGTTCGCGCGCGTCGAGAGAATTTTATACTTCTCACTCTCCTAGTCTGAACGTGGGTACAGTCGTGTGCACGCTGTTGCAATAGGGAATATGCGTCATCTTTTTTTAGCATTTTACTAGATTAGGATTAACTTCCTGAATACAAAAATATTTTATTTTGATGACATAGAATAAAGTTTCATTTATAAAAACGAGCTGAAAGTTTCACACATATTTATGGCGGGAAAAACGGGGCACACGTCACTTTCCATGTATCAGCAATCAACCAATCATAAACTGATAAATAAAATAGCGCTTATTTGGAAATTATCATATCTAAAATTATATAAAATCAAATTAATGCCTAGTACGCCTAGTAATTAATTTTGAAGCCCAATTTCTATAAAAACAATAATACCAAACCTATTTTCATAGAATATCAGTAAATAATGGGTGTTGTTATTCATATAAAGCAGACTTGACAACGGCTTGAGTACAAATTTTGACAAGGTTAGCTTGATGACCTTGAAAATTTGATTGTTTCGTCTAGGAGGCGGTGGCAAAGTCCAAGGAGGTTATATGCAAAGTCATTCATATAAGCAGTGATTTACAAGGATTGTGACGTCACATACCGTTTAAAAATAATAGTGCGGGAAACAGATAATCAAAATCTTTGAACATTTATAGAAGTATAATGAGTTAATTTTAAAACTTTTAAATTAGGTTTGTGATGTCTTCAGATGAATAACAATATATTCCACGTACTTTCAGAGCTGTATAAAATTCATGCACATTCCCTTTTTCTTTGTCAGTGTGGTCAGCCAATAGGGTGAATAATTTTAATGCGCATGGCGGCCATATTGGCTCCCAAAATGTCATCTTCCGTTACTTTCGATGGAAAATTAATTGTTGGAATGTGTTAGATTGCGTTTGGTTGAAGTTTAATTAACTATTCTCCAGCATTGGCTATTGCTATTTCTACTAAGAAAACAACACGACGGAATTTTGTTGTCTTGTCCATTCTATTTGCGATTGTACTCATATTCAGAGGATATCACTGACGATTGGTGCATACACAAATAATTAAAGTATTGTCGTGTCATTTTAAATGCTTGAACCAAACCAAAGTTTGTACTAGACAGAGCTATATTATTTTCAATCTAACACAATCATTTCAGTTGTAATAATTTAGGCCTACTTTTAATTGAGATGGCAACGATAGGAAACGATTAAATGAAACGATTTCCCATCATCACATTGATTACCCCCACCAAAAGATTATTGAAAATCCAAGGCTGCCAGCCAACTGTTTCATGCATATTATTTTTAACCACGATGATTATGAATGGACACGGGTATATTGTAACAAGATTTACAATTTTATTGCAATTTAATTGTCTATATTTTATTTATATATTCAATTTGTATCTACTAGTTACATAAGCAATTTTTCGGGATATTAGTGTTGAATAAAATCAGGTAACTATTTTGAAATATAGCCCAAGACAAAACCCTCCATAATATCCCTACAAAATAAATCGTTCGTAAATCCCACCAGTTTCAATCAGATCTCAGAGCGACCGGTCGAGATGTCCGAGTCGGATCACCAATTACCCGTCCGCCCTGATTTACCCTTCAGACACGTGGGGTGTAAAAACAGCGTCGTGAAGCGAGGGAAACCGACGTGAGTTTATCGCCGCCCATAAAGCGACCTCACAAGCGCTCGTTACTTCGCTCGAGATCTCGGCTTTTGAAGGAACTTTTCTCTCGTGGAAGAAATTGGTGTCCCCTGGGATCGAACAGGGGTCTTGTCAACCCTCGACTATTCCTTCACCCTCGACAGAGGTTAGCTAACGGTTCAAATTGAAATTACTCAGTATTTATACGAATCTAGAGGAGTTAGATTATGTTCAATTATTATCAATTCATCGTAGAATTAACGTTAATTTAGTAATATCCTACGAACGACAAATACCACTGAAACATCGTTAAAAAAAGTATGTAAAAGTATATGATATTTCGTAGGAAATCTGCCCAGGAACAATTATTCAAGTACATCTTTATTTTAGGTAACCAACTACAGATATTGTGGTTTTTAGTATAGTTGAGAAGACATGTCCGAGAGTTGCTAGTATGAATCAATCTCAATTCAGCATTCACCTTAAGTCCTAGGAAAAATCGTTTAACCAGATTGCCGGTAGCTGGTATCGAACCGGTGTCCTCCTCAATAAAGCCCCTGCTGATGTGTTGTGTAAAATTTGGCCCGGACAGACTCTGCCAGTTAGAAAAAGGCGACGAAATGAGATTCTCCTCTTTCCCTTTCATCCTCGTAACTTCTTTGAATATTTCTCACTCATAGATAGATGTCTCACTCATATATAAATGTCTCACTCATAGATAGATGTCTCACTCATAGATAGATGTCTCATTCATAGATAGATGTCTCACTAATAGATAGATGTGCCACTCATAGATAGATGTCTCATTCATAAATAGATTCACAGCGGTCACGAAACATTAGTGCGGTAAATTTTAAATAATGTTCCATTTCACACACTCGATGTACCCGAAACAATCAATCATGAATTAATCTTACCAAGCAATTTCAAACAAACCACAAGTCTTCCTACTTTTATCTCGCCTCCAATCATCCCCTAAGTCACGTGACCTACTTGTCGAGCACAAACACTCTATATAATCAAAACAATCAGATAGAGCCGTGTGCGGTGAGTGGTCAGCTGACGGTTAAAGAGACTGCCTGACTTCCTCTTCCAAGACTCTGAGACGCAGCCATGATTGATGACACGAGACGGTGTCTCTCCCGAAGACGCAATTACCCCCTAACGAGGTTCTCATCGTGAGGCGGTGACGTCACGTGATTGCCGCAATTAGGCGACGAAAAAACTCGTAGGAATCCCTTCTAATGACGTCATCTCCTGGTGGCGCTGCAGTTATGACTTGAGACAGTGACGTCACATAAACGTGATTGCCGCAATAACTTGAGGGAATCCCATCTAATGACGTCATCTTATAGTGACACTCCTAACCGCTCAAC
Organism: Isoperla grammatica; assembly: GCA_945910005.1. Taxonomy (NCBI): domain Eukaryota; kingdom Metazoa; phylum Arthropoda; class Insecta; order Plecoptera; family Perlodidae; genus Isoperla; species Isoperla grammatica. The sequence goes on from OX246743.1 coordinate 25,702,218, forward strand.
TCTCGTCATCGTAACACTCTTAATGACGTCACTCGTCTCGCCTTCTGATTGGTTAGACGCAATATGGACGTAATTAATGTACAATAATAATAATAATTTTTCGTAGGAATACCCGTTATAGGTTGCACACCAGCTATATTTGATGTGCTCCTCTTTAGGTGACTAAGTGGGTTATTATGATGTTTGGATAGCTGAGAAGGAATGTCCGAAGGCTTTTAGTAAGATTCAATCCCAGCATTCACCTTTACGACTGAGAAAAACCTCGGAAAAACCCTTCAGTCAGGACTGCCAGTGGCCGGAATCGAACCAGCGACTTCCCAAATTAGAAACTCGCGTCTTTCTGCTGAGCCACCTCCATCGGTCCATGTACAGTAGTTCTTGCAAGCGGGAAGCTAGTTTCGATTCTTGCTATGCAATATGTTCATTTGTTTATAATCAACAACGACTCAGTGAAAGGAATGCATGATGGCCGCTTTGTGTAGACCGCAAAGCAAGATAATCACCCGGGTTACTGTTATTAACATTGTCATAGATCAGTCCAGTCAAGTTTACGGTACACACTATACTGTTCGGAAGTATTCTCGCCAACAATGTCCGTGACGTCACGTGAATGTTGAAAATAGCGTTGATAGTTCCGCTGTAACCGCACAGAATGCGCCACGCTTATGTAAAGCCTATATGGCCTTGTGACGTTTGGCTCTACCTGTCGTGCATCTACTGAAACTAACAGTTCCGCGTTACTGCACTGATAGCGCCACGCGTCTGAGTAATGTATTTTGGCCTGCGTTCGTTTGGCTCTACCTGTCGTGCATCTACTGAAACTAACAGTTCCGCGTTACTACACTGATAGCGCCACGCGTCTGAGTAATGTGTTTTGGCCTGCGTTCGTTTGGCGCTACCTGTCGTGCATCTACTGAAACTAACAGTTCCGCGTTACGACACTGATGGCGCCACGCGTCTGAATAATGTGTTTTGACCTGCGTTCGTTTGGCGCTACCAGTCGTGTGTCTCTGGAACTAAGAACGCTATTTGTTTCACGGGAGTTATAGGCTGGTATGACGCGTTGTAATACCTGATAATATTAGACCTTTGGCTCAGATGTGTGGGGTTAAAAAGCATTAAAGCTAATTGACCTCATTGACCTACCTTCTACGAATAGAAAGAACCCTCTAGGGTTACGGTGAAGCATCCTGATGGCTGTTCTCGTCATGTCTGCAAGGGACGGGTCTCCCTCAAGGCTGTTGTCTCGGTCCGCTTCGAACTCCATGTGAGAGTACGCGAACAGGCCTACAAACACGATAAGCATTATTATACGTGTGCACTGCAGGCAACCTTATGGTAAAAGATATGAATAATAGACCTTTTTCAGAATTGATCTAGGATCCTTTGATACAGCTTATCACGGCCCTCTTGATCTTCAGTTACAACAATGCATAACAATGAAAAATTCACCTTAACATAACTATCAAGAAGCCTTAGATAGAGCAAATCACGGCTCTCCATCAGTGGCAACAATGCCAACAATGAAAAATGCACTCAATATAACTGCAAATAGCTGTAAAAGAGCCTTAGAAAGAGCAAATCACGGTCCTCTAGATCAATTCTGAAAATCATCTATTGTAAATGTCTTTTAGATAACACAGTTGGAGTACAGGACATCACAACAATAAAAATTCTCTTGCAGATTATCACCTATAGCTTTGCTAGGCATGTTATCCAGTTTGTTATAATAATGAATTATGTTTTTATATTAATTAATTTATATGAAGCAAACATAAATGTCTCTGTTTCACAAATTCTTAGAAGTTTAAAAATTTATCTGGTAACAGGTACAACCTACACCAAAGATCGTGCATACACATTTCTTCATACAATTAAATGTGACAAAGTTATTGATTAAGTTGCAAATATATGGGATGTAAACCTCAAATATCTTCGTCTACGTGTGAAATTCCACACATATCTATAATCCTAGGTCATGAGGACTTATATGGAAATGATATTGAATGCGGAACACTTGGAAGCCATTTTCATATTTTCTATGTTATACACTTTCAGTAGCTTTGTGGGCTATCATTGTAGCGCAAAACCTGTTAACTACTTTCTGATGGTTTTATAATATTATATTATAAAACATATAAAACGGGAACTTGGACGTTATTTGAATTTAAATATACGAAACTCGATCAGAAGTTTCTCAAAGGAAAAGTGTTTAGTAAGTTGAGAATAGTTCAGAAGGTTACGCTATATAAAAGACAGGAAAATCTCTCCGTGCTTGCAAAGTTAATAAGCAAGCTAATCACATCTAGTCAGGAGAATGAACCAAGCTTGATAATCTTTGCCCCTTTTCTTAAACTAGGCCTAGTATCTTCCACTCTCTATGTTCTGTGTGGTAAGAAATAACTAAAAACAAAAAGCTGTATTTGGGATGTTTTAGCTACAAATCTGAATAAATATGGGAACAAATTTTTATTTCTTAGCTATAATGGTAATAAGAGCGTTGGTACGTAAAGCTGGAGGTCCCGTGTTCGATTCCAGGTTGGGTCAAACTCTTTCTACAAAAGCTTTATAATATTAATAACAACAAATGACCCATTGTTCTTACGTGAATCAGTGTAAGAAATTGTGAAGACCATGAGCAAAGAATACAAATTACAATGAAAGTGCAATGAATAATATAATAATAATTCTTACATTCATCTTTAAAAATATATGTTTTTATAATATAAGTTATTTAAAAATAAGTAAGTTAAATTTATAAAAATAAAAATAAACAAAAATTTTAGTATAAATTTTAAAAAATTGTTTATCTGGAGAAGATTAAATATTATTAACTTGATTGGATTGAAGTATAGAAAAATAAGATAACCATTTTACGGAACACTAGATTTCTTGTCTTTATAACATCCATAGGCGTGCGAAGAGGTTGATCAATGGGGGGGGGGGGCGTAATACATTTCCAATTAAAGTTATTCACGGCGGCGCCAATGGGGGTTGTTTGTCGGGGAATGCCCCCCACAAAAAGCTCCGCAGGAGGTTTTTAAAGACATGCATTTTTAAACGTGTTTTTAAGCGTATTAGGAGGAGTACAGGCTGTCTGTTCAATGGGTTAATTTCACACAATTATTTGTGGATATCAGTGATATCATTGTATTAAAGTGAAGGAAGTGGTCAGTCTCACAGCCAAAATCTTTGCGGTAAGGCAACAGTTTGATGTTGAGGCCGGTCAGCTGATTCCAACGTCATTCTAATCTAGGACTTCAGGTAAGATTAGAACCATTATGTCAGACGTCAGCATTTTTGTCGCCCATTACGACAGACACTATATTCTGGACCTATTTTCTCCCGGGTCAAACGGGCAAGGCAGTTGGAGCAACAGTGACACTTTGAGGAATATATTTAATATGAGGAAGGTGCTATAGGTCCACTTCTCGTCTTTTACGATCGACAGGCGTATACGGTATACCCTGGGCCAAATTCTATTTTAAAAAAAAGCTCACATATCCTAATGGGGGGGCCGCTGCCCCCCTTTCCCCCCCTGCGCACGCTTATGATAACATCTTTACAGACATTTTGACCGAGTCTGTATGTATTAAAACATTAAAAACTAATTTTTCTCTAACCCGGCACCTCCACCAAAACAAATTCATTTGTTTAAATAATATCTTTGATGGTTTATCTATTGTTCTGTACAGGTAAGTGATGAACAAATATCACCTCAAGATCTGAACATATCAGACAATTCTTAAAACCTTTCATTTATTTATTTAAATTAAATTTAAAAAAAATCATATTTAGAGTCTACCTACTCTGTAACATGACTGACTGTATAAATGTATAAGCTACATATTAAATAGTTTCATTTCTGCATCCCTTCCCTTCCCCCAACTCCAAATCTGGCCTCGCATCTCGACCCCGACGTTTGGGGGGGGAAGGGGGGGGGCTAGAATTAAGTGAACCTCCGGTAAAGTCTGGAGTATATCTTCAGCCATGCGCACGCGCACGAAACGAGCACCAGACATTTTAAAAGCAACACTTTAATAAAATGCTAATTAATGCAAATAAAAGAAGAAGAAGAAGAAGAACGAAAGCGAGACAAACTTGGAAATCTCATCACGAGATTGTAAAACGAAGAAACTTAAAAAATAAATTTCATGAAATCACAGACAGAGTGGATGAGTTCATCTGTCTCTTTGACTTCTTTGCATTATTTATTAACCAATAATGGCGCGGACGGAGTGGAACCAATCTCTCGGAAAAAAGAATATAAAATGGCGTCTATGGAAACGCTGCTTGAATGGGAAATGAGAATAGAGATATAATCCTTGGTTGGCTCCATCACTGGGCTACGAGACGCATATTCAATTAGGATGCAGCAATCTTGTTAACATAGAGGGACAAGTACATGACGAGCTGATACTAGGTCTACAAATGTCAATATGGGCGTTGGTTGAGGAAGGTTTATCCTCTTGGTGACCAGTGCCAGCAAAGAGAGTCCTCATGCATATCTCTAATTAGCCAATTTTGTCCATTATAATCTTACCGAAATGTCCCCTTGATTCATCTATATATTCTCATTCTCATTCTCAATCTCATTCTCATTCATGCTGACCCTTTTTTCGAACTGAACACGCTGAATCCTCTAAATGGACTCCCCTTATGACGACCCCGGCGATGTGTGAAGTATGTGATTCGTTCGAAGTCGTCATAAAACAACACATAACAGGGTTCAATACTTTCGTCAAACTTATTGAATTCAAGGACAAAAAAGAATCAATTAATAGAAGCTACATTGTTGCAGTTTTTTAACAAACTGTTTTTGATTCGCTTTTGTTCCGGAATTCAATAAGTTTGACAAAAGTATTGAGTCGTGTAATGTCGGCATTACAACAAAAGGGAATTAGTATTGCGAAACTTAAAATTTATTTGTTTTTGTAATTGTTTCTTGAATAAATAATAATTAATAACCATAATTTCTCGACTGGCATCAACATTTTGTTTTGATATTGTGGCATAGCCACTGGTCAACATTCAAAATGATCATAAACAAATTCAATACCTTTAACTAATTGAATTATATTTACGGTCAATTCAAACAATGAATTTAGTAACACAACTTTTATTTTTATACCCTCCTATCAAGGGACACATCATAATTTGTTAGATTTTGTCAGTGAATTACTTTTAAAAGTCGAACGGTGACTCACATTGTGAATCGAGAAGATCAGTAAAAATAATTTATAAACATGCAAAAAGAAGCTAAAAGAAAATCGGCAACCTTAGAACCTTAGAACCGTCTTTAAAATAATTGTATATTACATTTTTGTTCAGTGGCTTCGTCTGTGATGGAGTCTTACGCCCATACATCTTAAACGAAGCCATAATACGAATCATATTTTCGTTAAACTGATCACAGATAAAGAAGAGAAACATTAAATGGTCCACTTTTCCTCTATAGAAGCCACAATACACGACCAACCCCTAGGGGGTCGTTCAGCGCAGAGAACAAGAAACAATAGGGAAGTAGAATCTATGTCCTCTGCCCAGACTCAAACTACTTCGGACGTAATTGGTAACAATAAAACTAGAGTTGCTACTGTTTAGTATAGCTAACTCTTGCTTCTGTAGGAGGTAAAGTCTTATCGCCCGCAGATCACTTGTTTATGTAGGCCAGATTGGTGGTTTTATCTACAAGTGATGTGTACTGCAAAGATAAAACCTTAGATATTGTGAGAGATAAGAGATTCAATTTACTAGCAAAAGCCCACCACAATGATCAAACTAACAGATGTCAAGGAGATTATGTATACATCTGAATAGTATGGATTTTTGCAAATACATATTTTTTTAAATATTTACCTCGATTTGGTTCCAGACATTCAGGCTCGCATCCAGAGTCTCCCGCCTAACTTAAGTATGACTTTACTCAGATCTTACATGGAAATGTCTCTTGTTGCCATGATCAGGACTTGCAAAATATGAAGCAGTGGAAGAGGTGACCTTGAAAATAGTCAGCAAGTGTTTGTTATTATGTTTTGACATGAAGTATTACGTGTTAAATACTCCTAAAAACGAAATGGAGATTGCATGTAAAACTTAGTTTTCTAAGTTGATGTGAGAAAAAAGTGTTTGTTTCTTCTTTAAAGTATTTAAAAAAAACTTATATTTTGGGTTGTGGAATAATGCAGTTCTAGATCAAACCACTCAGCAAGTGGTCGACTAAGGCGATGTAACTGTGTGCGTGTGCGTGTGCGTGTGCGTGTGTACACTGACCCAGCAGATGATCCACCTGTGTGACGTCAACAGCATCCAACTGTGCGTGTGCGTGTGTACACTCACCCAGCAGATGATCCACCTGTGTGACGTCAACAGCATCCAACTGCGCGTGTGCGTGTGTACACTCACCCAGCAGATGATCCACCTGAGTGACGTCAACAGCATCCAACTGCGCGTGTGCGTGTGTACACTCACCCAGCAGATGATCCACCTGTGTGACGTCAACAGCATCCAACTGTGCGTGTGCGTGTGTACACTCACCCAGCAGATGATCCACCTGTGTGACGTCAACAGCATCCAACTGTGCGTGTGCGTGTGTACACTCACCCAGCAGATGATCCACCTGTGTGACGTCAACAGCATCCAACTGTGCGTGTGCGTGTGTACACTCACCCAGCAGATGATCCACCTGTGTGACGTCAACAGCATCCAACTGTGCGTGTGCGTGTGTACACTCACCCAGCAGATGATCCACCTGTGTGACGTCAACAGCATCCAACTGTGCGTGTGCGTGTGTACACTCACCCAGCAGATGATCCACCTGTGTGACGTCAACAGCATCCAACTGTGCGTGTGCGTGTGTACACTCACCCAGCAGATGATCCACCTGTGTGACGTCAACAGCATCCAACTGTGCGTGTGCGTGTGTACACTCACCCAGCAGATGATCCACCTGTGTGACGTCAACAGCATCCAACTGTGCGTGTGCGTGTGTACACTCACCCAGCAGATGATCCACCTGAGTGACGTCAACAGCATCCAACTGCGCGTGTGCGTGTGTACACTCACCCAGCAGATGATCCACCTGTGTGACGTCAACAGCATCCAACTGTGCGTGTGCGTGTGTACACTCACCCAGCAGATGATCCACCTGTGTGACGTCAACAGCATCCAACTGTGCGTGTGCGTGTGTACACTCACCCAGCAGATGATCCACCTGTGTGACGTCAACAGCATCCAACTGTGCGTGTGCGTGTGTACACTCACCCAGCAGATGATCCACCTGTGTGCGTGTGCGTGTGCGTGTCTACACTCACCCAGCAGATGATCCACCTGTGTGACGTCAACAGCATCCAACTGTGCGTGTGCGTGTGTACACTCACCCAGCAGATGATCCACCTGAGTGACGTCAACAGCATCCAACTGCGCGTGTGCGTGTGTACACTCACCCAGCAGATGATCCACCTGTGTGACGTCAACAGCATCCAACTGTGCGTGTGCGTGTGTACACTCACCCAGCAGATGATCCACCTGTGTGACGTCAACAGCATCCAACTGTGCGTGTGCGTGTGTACACTCACCCAGCAGATGATCCACCTGAGTGACGTCAACAGCATCCAACTGCGCGTGTGCGTGTGTACACTCACCCAGCAGATGATCCACCTGTGTGACGTCAACAGCATCCAACTGTGCGTGTGCGTGTGTACACTCACCCAGCAGATGATCCACCTGTGTGACGTCAACAGCATCCAACTGTGCGTGTGCGTGTGTACACTCACCCAGCAGATGATCCACCTGAGTGACGTCAACAGCATCCAACTGCGCGTGTGCGTGTGTACACTCACCCAGCAGATGATCCACCTGTGTGACGTCAACAGCATCCAACTGTGCGTGTGCGTGTGTACACTCACCCAGCAGATGATCCACCTGAGTGACGTCAACAGCATCCAACTGCGCGTGTGCGTGTGTACACTCACCCAGCAGATGATCCACCTGTGTGACGTCAACAGCATCCAACTGTGCGTGTGCGTGTGTACACTCACCCAGCAGATGATCCACCTGTGTGACGTCAACAGCATCCAACTGTGCGTGTGCGTGTGTACACTCACCCAGCAGATGATCCACCTGTGTGACGTCAACAGCATCCAACTGTGCGTGTGCGTGTGTACACTCACCTAGCAGATGATCCACCTGTGTGACGTCAACAGCATCCAACTGTGCGTGTGCGTGTGTACACTCACCCAGCAGATGATCCACCTGAGTGACGTCAACAGCATCCAACTGTGCGTGTGCGTGTGTACACTCACCTAGCAGATGATCCACCTGTGTGACGTCAACAGCATCCAACTGCGCGTGTGCGTGTGCGTGTGCGTGTGCGTGTCTACACTCACCCAGCAGATGATCCACCTGTGTGACGTCAACACCATCCAACTGCGCGTGTGCGTGTGCGTGTGCGTGTGCGTGTGCGTGTGCGTGTCTACACTCACCCAGCAGATGATCCACCTGTGTGACGTCAACACCATCCAACTGCGCGTGTGCGTGTGCGTGTGCGTGTCTACTCACCCAGCAGATGATCCACCTGTGTGACGTCAACAGCATCCAACTGCGCGTGTGCGTGTGCGTGTGCGTGTCTACACTCACCCAGCAGATGATCCACCTGTGTGACGTCAACACCATCCAACTGCGCGTGTGCGTGTGTACACTCACCCAGCAGATGATCCACCTGTGTGACGTCAACAGCATCCAACTGTGCGTGTGCGTGTGTACACTCACCCAGCAGATGATCCACCTGTGTGACGTCAACAGCATCCAACTGTGCGTGTGCGTGTGTACACTCACCCAGCAGATGATCCACCTGTGTGACGTCAACACCATCCAACTGCGCGTGTGCGTGTGCGTGTGCGTGTGCGTGTCTACACTCACCCAGCAGATGATCCACCTGTGTGACGTCAACACCATCCAACTGCGCGTGTGCGTGTGCGTGTGCGTGTCTACTCACCCAGCAGATGATCCACCTGTGTGACGTCAACAGCATCCAACTGTGCGTGTGCGTGTCTACACTCACCCAGTAGATGATCCACCTGCGTGACGTCAACAGCATCCAACTGCGCGTGTGCGTGTGCGTGTCTACACTCACCCAGTAGATGATCCACCTGCGTGACGTCAACAGCATCCAACTGCGCGTGTGCGTGTGCGTGTCTACACTCACCCAGTAGATGATCCACCTGCGTGACGTCAACAGCATCCAACTGCGCGTGTGCGTGTGCGTGTCTACACTCACCCAGTAGATGATCCACCTGCGTGACGTCAACAGCATCCAACTGCGCGTGTGCGTGTGCGTGTCTACACTCACCCAGTAGATGATCCACCTGCGTGACGTCAACAGCATCCAACTGCGCGTGTGCGTGTGCGTGTGCGTGTGCGTGTGCGTGTGCGTGTGCGTGTGCGTGTGCGTGTGCGTGTGTACTCACCCAGCAGATGATCCACCTGAGTGACGTCAACAGCATAACTTCGCGTTTGCGTGTGCGTGTGCGTGTGTACTCACCCAGCAGATGATCCACTTGTGTGACGTCAACAGCATCCAACTGCGCGTGTGCATGTGCGTGTGCGTGTCTACACTCACCCAGTAGATGATCCACCTGCGTGACGTCAACAGCATCCAACTGCGCGTGTGCATGTGCGTGTGCGTGTCTACACTCACCCAGTAGATGATCCACCTGCGTGACGTCAACAGCATCCAACTGCGCGTGTGCGTGTGCGTGTGCGTGTCTACACTCACCCAGCAGATGATCCACCTGTGTGACGTCAACAGCATCCAACTGCGCGTGTGCGTGTGCGTGTGCGTGTGCGTGTGCGTGTGCGTGTGCGTGTGCGTGTGCGTGTGCGTGTGCGTGTGCGTGTGCGTGTGCGTGTGCGTGTGCGTGTGCGTGTGCGTGTGCGTGTGCGTGTGCGTGTGCGTGTGCGTGTGCGTGTGCGTGTGCGTGTGCGTGTGCGTGTGCGTGTGCGTGTCTACACTCACCCAGCAGATGATCCACCTGCGTGACGTCAACAGCATCCAACTGCGCGTGGCTCCACACGTACTGCGCCTTTAGGCCACGCCTCTTCTTGTCTCTCAGCCAATCATCGATGAGGTTGCGGCCGTCCAGTCTCCGCCCCTCTTCGCCTGGCAGCTCCGGGTCTTGGGCGACCTTGGGAAGCCAGTGACGTCGTCCGCCTCCCAGGACCACCTGTTGGCAACGCACAGTGTCAATGACCTGTCTCTTGACTCCCTCAAATACCATTCAACTGAGTTCAATGCACATGAATTTATCTCTCTAGTGCATATTATTTAATGGTGACAAATGATTATGTAGAAAAAGAATATCACGTAGTCTGCTCATGTGAACAAGTAGAATGTTAACAGTAGACTATTAGGGCACATCCGAAAGATCGGTCTTACTGAAGCGATCACCCGCTCTCCGAAACCAATCAAAGCATATAGACTATTGATAATAAAAGCCTCATCACTAAAAGAAAACTAAAAGAAAACATGTTTGACAGTGGTTGAATAGAAACTAACTTTTAGGAATGATTAAATGTTATACATGTCACGCACTCAAAAACTTGAATGAAAATGAAAATATGATTCTATTATATTATGGATATGAATGATATTGATGTCATCATTATTATTAAAAAATGAAACCGCCTCTCGTTTCTGGAAGTGTAACAACCCCCCCCCCCCCCCCCCCCCCCCTCCTCCAGACGGACCAGACAGCCACTCGAGTCGCGTAGAACTGTCTCGCGAATTCAACCTGTGAGAAAACATACGCGAACACTATCACGTAACAAAGTGGGTTCGAGTGGCGAACGACAGTTTCATATTTCTCGCCGTTGTATTTCCAGTCCTGCTAGATCGCTCTGTGTGACGGTCTATTTATCTTGCGGGTCTTCCCAGCCGCGGTCACAACGGCACAAGTTATCGGTAGATAAAGACGGGGTTCGATCATTCGAGAACTTTAGATCGCCGAAGCGCTTTGGTCTACGACACGATTAGACACACAATTACAATACAGGGTCAAAACTTAATAGTGAAGGACCCCTCTACGTGAAAACCGCAGAAAATTTTAATTTTGTATTTATATCTCGAGATTGAAACACAAAATCGAACATCTGAGTAATCATAACGCTGTGGTGTGGTAATCCCTACAGACTGAATGATAAAGTATGTATTTAACATTATAATCAGTATGACTGTGATTTTTATTTCATTAAATTACTAATATAATAAGTATCACAGTCATACTGATTATAATGTTGGATACATTTATTCATTCAGTCTGTAGGACTCATCTGTCCACAGCGTTCTGATCACTCAGATTTTTTATTTTGTTTCAATCTTGAGATATAATTAAAAAATAAAAATGTTCTGGTGTTTTTGACGTAGAGTTATCCTTCGTTCTTAATAAATCTGTTTGAAGTAGACGGTAGGAACTAAAACGTAGAATATTATGTTGGTATTATTGGATTCAGCTGTTTCTACAGCAAGAGACTAGTAGAATTGGGTCAACTTTATGCATCGTTTCCGTCACAGAACAATAATAGTAAAATTGCCCAAACGTAACTTGTAATAGCCGAGTCCAATAGTACCAACTTAATTTATGACTTCTCTATAGTTTCTATACCATCTACTTGAAACAGGTGCATTAGGGATAGTTTACGACGTGCGATTGGTTCCTTGGAAATTCCTAACACAGCGAGTATGACTAATTAGGCCTCAATGCGATGTAAAGCCCCAAATATCATCATCATCATCATAGGCGTGCGCAGGGGGGCAGCTGCCCCCCATTAGGATCGGTGAGTTAAAAAAAAAAATAGAATTTGGCCCAGGGTATACCGTATACGCCTGCCGATCGCAAAAGACGAGAAAAGGACCTATAGCACCTTCCACATTAACATATTAAATATATTCCTCAAACTGTAACTGTTTCTCCAACTGCCTTGCTCATTTGACCCAAGAAAGAATATGTCCAGGGACAGTGCCTGTCGTAATGGGCGACAAAAATGCTGACGCCTGACATAATGGTTCTAATCTTACCTGAAGTTCTAGATTGGAATGACGTTGGAATCAGCTGACCGGCCTCAACATCAACTGTTGCCTTACCGCCAAGATTTTGGCTGTAAGACTGACTACTTCCTTCACTTTGTAACAATGATATCACTGATATCCACTATAATGATTGTGTGAAATAAACCCATTGAACAGACAACCTGTACTCCTCCTAATATGCTTAAAACTCGTTTAAAAATGCATGTCTTTAAAAAATCTCCTGCGTCACTTTTTGTGGGGGGCATCCCCCCCACACCCCCCATTGGCGGCGCCGTGAAGTACTTTCATTGGGAATTTATTGTGCCCCCCCATTGATCCACCTCTGCGCACGCCTATGATCATCATCAATTACGCTTCAGCACTGACTGTCTCTACGAATGTGTGAAAGAACACAAAAAGGTAATAATTTTAATAGAAAAAGAGTGCATGAAAGGGGTGGAAGTAAAGATCCGAGATCCGTATGAGACTAGTTCCGTTGGGGCTAGTTTAAGTTATTGTATGCGATAAATGCTAAACTTCACTATATTTAACATGAGTTTCTCAACTAAACCACCCACTAATCTACACGACTGAACGTCTTATTGCAAATATCTCGATTTACATAATAGAACACTCGGAAATAATATAAGCTGAAGAATTGAATGTCTCGAGAAAATCCTTTAAAACCTTCCGAGTGTTTATTAAACTATCAAATATCCAATTACGTTTCTAGAAGAGGCGACGCAATAGCGAAGTGGATTGAACATCCAACTGGCTGGGAAGAAAAGAGTCTGAGCATGGAGTTGTATAAATCCATGGTCTGAGCATGGATTTATAATAGTACCTACGATACAACTCCATGGTCTGAGAGAGTTGAACCATGTTGAACAGCTAGGCGGCGTTTGACCGTCACGGCATGCAAGGTCTACTTGATCTACTTGATCTCCGCCCTTGGGAGTTCGACGAGCCCCCGCCAGGGGATTTACGGACCTTGATCTCCACCTAGCGGAGGCTCGTCGTAATCGCAAGTTGGGTCGTCGCAAGGCAACCAAAACCACCATTTTGTCACCCACTAAAAAACAGCGTTTATAAATAAATATACGCAGTAGATCATGTAAACTAATACTTAAAACCCGTAAATGAGACAATTTGATCGAATGCAATGAATAACTGTGTTAAAATAGTGTGATGATATGTCCTTCAAGGCCAAAGTTATTTTGACAAATTTCATGTATTGTTATCTTTAGCGTTTCTCCCACTTGAATAACGTGTGATTTTTAACATTGTGGAACGGACTGCGACGATCTAGCTTGCGAGTTCGACGAGCCTCCGCTAGGTGGAGATCAAGAGGACCTTGAGCTGCCCTGCACATCACTGCTCATAGCTCCTCAGATATATCTTTGTTTTCCACCCCAATGTTCTTCTATCACTTAATCATTACCAACCTATGCGTGTCTCTAAAGCCAGTTCTGTATAGAGTAACCTCCTTTGTATGGCTGGCTACGTCAACAACGGTTGAGAAGGTGTAGCTAATGATGTACTGGCTAAGAAACATCCGTCAAACAACTCACATTAAGACTTATCACGACCAACTTTTCATCTCTAGTGTTGCTTTGCGTGACTCGAGTGGATTCATCGGTCATAAAGTCTTCAAACCAACTCGCTATAGATTGATGGTTCATCAGATTTAGTTTCTCAACAATTCTGAAACAGCGACAAAACCGCCACAAACAAAGGCAACAGCTGTTGTTGATAGGGGTTTTTCTCACTGGTTGAAGCTATTATAACTTTTAATAAAACAAAACAAATATATGTGGTACAATGGTATTTACATAATTACAAATAGACAAGATTTTCTTAGTTTGACGCTCCCCTCCATCACTATTTTTCCCCTTATGTATGTATGGTACCCTTTACCCCACGTGACAACCCGACAACCATATCATATTTACTAATTTCAATTATTTCACATTATATTGTTTAAAGTCTGTCATATTTGTTGTGCTGGACGGTGGACATATAACTAGTGGGTGGAGTTTCAAACTATGTCAAACTAAAAATATATGCACTCTACATGAAACTGTGTGCACTGCTACAGAGGGCACCGGTCACCACGAGGAGGGACACACCTTCTTCTCTATCTTCTTCTTGTTTTTGGTTTTCGAAAAAAATTGTTTTCGCTAGTATCACAACCAGGCCCGGATGCACAGATCGCCCCTAGGGGAACTTTCTAATTATTGTCAAGGAATTTGTTTTACTTATGAAAAACAACATGCAAAAAAAATCCCACAGCTACCCTAGCGACCCTCCAATTAAGGGACATCTATGCAACCGAACCTATCAAATGTTTTTTTATCATCTACAAACAGCTTATTTTCTCCTTAAATGTTGATTCGTGTTGTATAAATCTCTGCTGTGGGGTCGGTATCAAATTAATGAGTTGCTTTTAAGATGTATTTCAGGTAAAGAGTCGTCTTCATCATATTATTTGACACATATTTACTGGGGTCGTACAGATTACAGAATCAAGTAGCCTATTAGATGTGACCCATTGCCCCATGTTAATCACTGTTAAGATTCATGTCAGTTCCAACTTAACCCCCCGTGTGGCCCACTGAGAGGGTAGTTTATATCCAGGCCACCAGGGGGTGTGCGCTATACCTTCCACACCATTAAGACGCAGTCCAAGTCGTGCTTTGCAACAGCTTAGACGTAGCGGAAATGAGATTCTCAGAGCTTTTTAATTACAAAGAGAAAGACATGAAAGGGATTAGGGGTTCGTCTTGGACGGAGAGCGGTGTTCTTCGGGGATAATCCCGTCTTGGACAATCCAAGGGTGCATCAGTGCATACGAGGACTTAACATTACCTCCGTTCTTGCGGGCTTCACAATTCTTTTCGTAACAGTATAAGCCCTTTTTTTGAGAAGCACTTTTGTTTTATTTCTGGATGAAGAGAAAATGAGCATTTAAATCTTATACGCTCAGTTCTTTTTCTTCTTCGAAAGTGTTTTATTGGTTTTTTCAACCAAAGAGACGTTTCAACTCTTTAAAACAAATATTCGGAGGGTTTCTATCAAACGAGAAGACGTCTTTATGTTCGGAAGGGTAATTTGTTTCCGTGTGATGTAAACCTCGAGGGAATGTTCCCCTTAAATAACCCACTAACCCATCTCTCTATCTACACTTATTAATGGACCTATTGCTAGAGGAGTTCTGCGTGGATGCAGAAGTTTGGTTGAAGAATGAGGGAACCGAAGGCAAATCACTGCCATGTTAGAGCTTTACAAACTGTATTACGATGTGACAAGCTCGGTTTATACATTTATTTCATTAGTAATTTAATGAAATAAAAATCGCAGTCATACTGATTATGTTAAATACATTTATCATTCAGTCTGGACTGAATGATAAATGTATTTAACGTTATAGTCAGTATGACTGTGATAACGATTTCCTTAGTAATTTAAGGAAATCGTTATCACAGTCATACTGATTATGACGTTAAATACATTTATCATTCAGTGTGTAGGGCTTTCCAAACCACAGCGTTATGATTACTCAGATTTTCGGTTCTATGTTTCGATCTTGAAATATCATTACAAAATTAAAATTATCTACGGTTTTTGACGTAAAGGTATTCATCGCTCTTGAGGTGAAGCCTTAAGACACCCTCATGTCACGCAAGTGAAAATGACGAAGCAGTTCTGAAGCATTCTATTAATACTCGCTATGTTTACTCCCTGGCAGACAACAAATAAGATACCATGTTAAATGCTTTGTAGATGCTCTCGTGTTAGCTGAGGTTGCGTTAGGAGTAAACTTACAATCTCGGTCGAAAGTTTCGGAGCTGTTTAGTTCGTAATTTAACCGGGGGGGGGGGGGGGGGGTGCGTCAAAACAGACTGTTCACATGCTAACAAGTTGGTTAAGTGACGTCAGGCTTGGCCACTAAGTGGATGGGGGACCGTGTGGGATCGATACAATGTTGCGAGGATAGTTCGTAGAAAAAAAATTGAGAAAAATTAAAATTATACTGATAAACATAAACACATTTAACTACAATTATTAAAAAAAATATATTTTATGGGATTGGACTTTTCATATAGTGTATTTGTTTCTTTTTCATGAACGCACTAAAGCATATATATAAGCACTAAAGAGTGTACCTTTGAAACAGTATGGTCTCATATATGATTTGACCATAGCCTAGCAAGAAGATGAGCAGGTATAATTTTTAAATTGCTTCAGAGCAGTGTTTAGAATTAAAAAGACACACGAATTAAAGATAAAATTCACAAATTACCAAACCTAATCAATGTTATTTCAAAAATCTTAAAAGAAATTAGATGTTTTCAATCTCTACAAATGCTTCATCTGTTCCTTTATTGACAACATACACCAATATATAACCAATATGGCCGCCACGCGCACAGTTTTAAGATTCGAAACATCAATATAGCGTCGATCCTTCATTCCATCGAATGACCCCGGATATAACCTCAATGCACCGATTTGAAAAACACAAATATCGGCGTAACGCAAATACTACACGACGAGAACGAAGTTGACTTGTGTATCACCTCCAGGGACTCCCCCCCCCTCCCCCACGAAGCTGGTAATGTAATTGTACTCCCCCCCCCTCCTCCCCCTCATCTGGGCTGTATTGTGTCGGTCGCGACCTAAAGCGAGCTGGCTGGAATAATATTGAAACACTATTCAATAACGTTGGTTAGACTGTTGTGTTTCGCTGAGTAAACCTCGGGATGCCGGGACTTAAGTCTCAATCAAATCAGCCTCCAGAGTCCCGGCATGCGTAGCGCAAGACACGCACTTACTTTACGCGCGTGTTTTAAAATTAAGACGTTCCATCTTGCAACAAGTATATTCTATAAATGAACAAAACTTCTTGAGCCGCAAGAATGTTTCTAAATAAAAAATGTATTATTTAAATTATGCCCCTATAATTTCTATATCCAGTTAAAGTGTTACGTCAATTTCACTGTCGGGTAAGCCCAGTTTGGTGTATTTTTATTGGCTGTTGTCATGGCGAAAACAAGTTAACTGAAAAGTAGTTTTTTTAACTGGGCATTGAAATACCTCCCCTGAAGATAAATATTCGCCAACTCTTTAAACTTTGATTATCCGGTAAGCAGAGATTCTCAACGAACCAACATGGCGACTACCATACATTTTGAATGTAATATTTGTTGAAACCATGTTTACCATATCGAGCTTACTAAACCGGAGCTCAATGGAAGTTGGTAAATTTGGACCATATTGTTGAAAATCGAAACTTCGACTTAGTATGTTTTACAATAAACCCATATATAAACTGGTTCCACAGCAGCCTTAAGGATACTGACGTCATAGATGAGTGGGGCTGGCTGAGTATAAGGCAAACAAAAATGTCAGTATTTTAAAAAGCCACCAGCTGATTGGTTTTGCCTCATTCATCTATATGACGTCGGCGTACACAAGGTTGCTATGGAGCTGCTTTATCTATTTTCATGATAATATCTAGCCCTCCATTATTCCGAACACTTGACATTGAATGAAGTTTTAAGATATTCTCACAAAAAATGTTTAAACCTCACGGTTTCTAAGCTACTTGTGTTATCAATTTTTGAAGTTTAAAACAACCTAAGCTCGAAACAGAAATGACCTTAAAAGATCAACGAGCCACATATCAACTTTTACTTCTAGCCGTCCTAAACACCGCCGGCGAAGGTCATATACCATGTCAAGTCAGGTAAGCTTCATCGTGTAGTTTGAAAGTGGGCGTGGCTTTACTTGAGAACATAAACCATGCACACAGTATATCGATAACAGGAAATCGAAAAGTTATAAAAAAAAAAAAAAAAAAACACCACAAGCAAACAAAGGAATGATGGAAAAATGAAATCTTTCGAGCTCGAAATCCCGAATAAGCCGGGATAGGCCGAGAATCCGACGACCCAAGTAAACAGGTCCATGTTTTCCTAAGAAAGAAAGCCTTCGGACTTTCGCTCACCTGCCTTGCCTGGGATTTCACATCAGAGGGGGGTGGGGGTTACTTTTCAATCTTTTCCAGCCCGGTTTTCTGTCAGAAGGGCGCATCAATCAGCTCATGGCTCATATTCGGTTGGTGGGCGCCGCTACAAACACCCTCAGACAAATCTCTGCATCTTATAATATAGGCAACAGCAATGACCGGATATAGACCAACACACTTACACGGGGTTCAGAAGGACTTACGCCTGGAGTACGATGTAGAGTCTCGTCGCATTAACTTGCAAGGTGGTGTCGTTATGGTTTATGTAATAGTGAAGTGACGCATGTGACAACTACCAACCTAACTCTAGTTGCATCTCGTTCTTATGCCTCCGGTATATTAAAGTGTACTATCAACACGTATGTTGGCAGGTGGTGAGGGGTCGTATTCCATTCATGGGCAGGTACCTGGAAATCTTGCGTGAATTCCGATTAAATAAAACGCGTGTAGCGACCACCTCTTCTGAGAATTTTAAGGACCACGTTGCTTCTTACGGCGTGGCCACTATAAGAGCAGATATAAACGAATTTGCATAGCTTCTTTGGTCTAGTCCTGCTAGAAATGCAGAAGGACCAGGGATCGATTCCCGGTTGAAGCTGTGTAAATTTGGAAACTATCTTTAATCTATCTGTAGGAGGTTGGTGTACATGTAAACTGTGTTTTGTATTTGTCATAGCAACGAAGGAAGCATATAACAAATGTTTCAATGTCCATCACAGAAAATAAATTCTTTTAACCGAGTGTAAAGACAAAGAATTATATTGATTTTAATATAGATGCATATTGTATAGTTGTTATGAAGCGTAATTGGTTTATGTATCTGCCATAACACATTTTTGGCGCAGTTGTATGTAACTGAAAGTTATTTAAACTATACACAATACAATTTTACGATTTATGATTTATGTTTTAAATCTATTTATTTTTTTATGAAACAATTCTAAAAGTTTCAAATAACTTCGTTTCCATAGAAGGCAGTAAGTCATTTGTGTAGGACGCACACACACACAAGTCAACTCGGCAACTTCCTGCCGCGGTTTCTCCAACTTCGCGTCACAGACACCGACAATGGCGTCACTTCCGTTTAGTTAGAACGAGCTCTTTAAAGTACAAACTTGAACTTCTCGGATTTTATCAACAACATTGGGAAGCACCGCGTATAAACGCTTAGAATTCCCGCCCTTATCTACGACGCCTAGTTGGTATTGTGATGCTCAAGTTTATGTGCCCCCCAACCCCCCCCCCCCCCTTAAACACCCCACACGACAACTGTAAATTAAACAGACGAGTCTCGAACAACTTGTGTAGTTTATGTGGTGTTTAAGTCACTGTTACAACTCACTGTTCAGCCGACTGGAATGTTCTATCTGTTAATCGGATCCACAGCTTATGTGTAGACTCGAATGGATTAAGGAGGGTTAAATTTTATCGATAAAATATAACTTAGAATCACTTTATATTACAGTGCCCTTTAGTTATAATATAATACATAACAATGATGTTTAAAACATCTAAAATGTTGTCAGAATTTTTAAATACAGACAGGATGAAAGCGTCTTATGGTAAAATGATATACCATGCAATATCAAAAAATACTAAAATAAAGATTACTAAGTGATCTTTGCTAAAAAGTAAACGTGAAATTAATAAGAAGCAAAATATTTTTAAAAAGTACCAGAATTGGCATGGCATAAAAATGTAGATAATAATAAACTGTAATACATTTCAAATGTTATTACGCCACTTGAAAACTAATTATAAACTTATTATAATTAAAAATATATTTCAACATTTTGATTAGAAATGTAAAACAAAATGTGCTAGTTTGTTGGCCAATATCTGAGGTTAGGTGACTGCGTCAGTCCAGCTAACTCGTAAAAATAAGTACATATTTTTTTTACTGTCTACCAACTCAGTTACAGTAAATGATATTCGATGAGGGAGATTATACCATTTTTTTAAAATCTTCTTCGCTCAAAAGTCATCGTTTTATTAAAGGCCAGTACAAACAGGTAGAAGTAAATCTTTTATAAATTAAAACAAAACAGCCAAAACCGGGAATAAAACCCTGGATCCCCTGCATTCGACGCAGGAATAAATCCACAATCCCAAAAACCAAATTTTACAAATACAAATTTTAACTATATTAATAATTATTGTGGCGAAAACAGGTCCGGAAGATGGTGATTATAATGAAAGCCTGTTAACGGTTTAAAAGATACGAATAAAATATTAAATCCTCGTTACGCTACGCTTCTGTGATTAGGGTCACTAGTCCAGTTGTTTCTGGTATCGTATCCAAGTAATAACAAGTAACAGAAGGTCCCATACGTCTTTAAACTCAACCTTTCCAGGTGACTCGTTCCTTCTTTTAGACATCGCAGCAATTCCCACCCGTCTGTCTGAAGGCTTTGTTTGCTCAGAAGCAAAGAACTTAGAAGGGAGTCAAGAAGAATAACACGTGTATAAGGTGTTTGGCGGAGGGGAGATAACTGACTGAGTAGACGTCTTGGGGTGCTGATACGAACGATGGGGAGAGAGGGGGGGGGGTGAGAAGAGGGAGAGAGAGAGAGAGAGAAAGAGAGAGAGAGAGAGGTATCATTGACGTAAGAGAATGAATGAAACAAAGAATGTATATCAGGAAGGTGTGAGGGTGTGAGGGGCTGCAGGTGTGGTTTTATCAGGGTAAAGTCTTTAGTGTTATGTTGGCAGCAATTCTGTTTTTATTTTAGATCAACTCGACTTAAAGTTCAAATCCCAGTAGGAAGCATTGAAGAATTAGTTTCGAAACTTGTATGAAAGATTATTACACTTTAGTTCCCCAGCTTAACAGTCTTCCAATTCTTATCTAACCATCCGTTTCATGCACGCTGTTGCAACGAAAATAACATTCTTGGAGTTCATCTATACATTTGTGAAGGTAGTAATTTCCTTTTATTGTAAACAAATCTATAATATACTTACACTAAATATATTTGGGGTTTCAAGTACACCAATACATGGTCGAAAGTTATAGCTACTGGAACTGTTTCAAGTAAATGTTGAAAACTAAAGAGAAGTAGAAAATTAAGAATTGGTAATCTTCGACTTAGTTTCTTTATCATGGAAATAGTATTTGTTTGAGTTGGGACAACTATGTTATATTGATTGCCTCATTGTAGTAGTCAATACGTAGTGATATATATTTACTTGTTCATACATAACCTTCACAAACATGATGTGAGAATATGAAATTTAATTATTTCATTAGTACATCATTCCACCATTAAAAAATAATTAACTAGATTGAATAATTAATTACACAGACAATCAGACCAGCAGGCGAACCCAGTATAAATAATAATAGTTCTTTGTAGTTTGCACTTCACTGTTGTAACATGTGCCCATATTCGGGTGACATTTTGAAATCTTTGTATTGTTGGGAAGGAAAATCCTGCGTTTGATAAGGTAGGTTTATACACATTCCTAAGATTTAAGAGCGAAGGGTACCTCTACATCAAAAACCGCACAAAATTATAATTTTAAAATTATATCTCAAGAATGGATTTCGAAATTGAAAATCTGAATCAACAACGTATTGTGGTTTGGTAAGCCCTACATACTGAATGCTCCAAATGTGGCTTACATTATAATAAGTATGGTTTTTATTGCTAATTAATTTTATTACTAATTATCGATTTCGTAATCAAAATAAGTACGCTTATGGTTATTATATTTTATTGTCAGTAAGGTTTACCAAAACAGTGCGCTGTTGATTCAGATTTTCGCTTTCGAGTAGCATTCTTGAGATATAATTAAAAAATGAAAATTATCTGCAGTTTTTGACGTAGAGATACCATTCGCTCTTAAGATTTAAGATTTAATTTTTTTGTTGCTAGCTTTTATTTTCTTAACTGTTTTACATAGGATCGCTACCATTGGCTGGATTTATAAAACGTCGCCTCTCATTGGCTGGGCTAAGAATTGTAGGTATAAGAGCTAACGTTACTATGGTTTCCTTGAATAAACCTTAAGAAGTTGTGTGAACTTTTTAATGCATTTGGCTTGATTTTATTTTGTTAACCCTCAAATCTTAAATCTTACATAAGTGCGTAAACCGACCGTTAATAGTTAATCCCAGACTTCGCCTCGTGATAGCGGCAAACCTTTGATTATGATTGCCGCGGACCAGTGACCTCTGACCTCCCTAATGAATGTGTCGTATCATACCCCAGAACCACCCCTATCGGTAACACGGTAGTGCTCCTTAACTACTACATTATCATATTATGTTAATAAAACAAGTCTGCCTAGTTCTAGTTCATAAATCAATTTAACTTTGTTATTAGTTGAAGTAGAAATTATATTTCCATATTTTATAAGTTTACAAACTTTTGTAAAAAGAGTTGTTTTACATTAGTTTGGGCTCAGTAACCCGTAACAAACTAAATTGGATACAATAATGCATAAGAAATAAAATCATTGAAAGGAACAACTAAATTACTAAATATAGTTGTTTATATCTAAAAAACAAAGTAAATTAGTAACCTTAAAGGTTGCTTACTGATGAACAATTTCGTCACAGGAATATATTTAAACTTAGAAATATCTAGCTCGGGAAAGGTTCCCATACCAAAAATAGCAATTTATCACATGAATACTAAAAACCTCGACTTCAGAAGAGGCATTTTAAGAACTAGAAATTAAAAACTGTAGTTAATTTAAATCAATTGTAGAATATGAAACCACACCCCGAAATGTTGAAGCATGAAGATATACGAATGTAAACTATTCATCTCTAGTCACGTATAAATTTGGCAACGCTGCTGGGAACGTCTCGCTTCCCCTCCACTCCTCCTCCTACCCCGCTCTCACCCCACAGAACAAACAGCCACTACAATACAACAACATTAACAACCGACTAAATCTTATTATACGTTCAGCCTCACTGATTGGTTCTCGTTGATTGTTGTGTTGCATGTAATGCATTACAGCAACATTTTCTGCTGATTTAGCGGAATAAATGAATGAATAGATGAATTAATTAACGGCCGACTCAGTAACAAACCAAAACTATTCTGCCAGAACGGGGGGAATGTTTCTCCCCGTTTGCATTTGTATAAACCAGAGCTTTGTATTCACTAAATGTTTCATTGTTGCCTCAGCACACACAGACACACAGACAGACAGACAGCAGATCCAACATCTGAACAAACACAACTAGGAACTATAACAGTTTCCGATGGAACCGGGTGAGCTTTAGTTGAGCGGATCTCATTTAGTGTGGCGTGGGTTCTTTCCCTGCCACCGGCAATCGAGACATCATAGCTGAATATTGGTATTAATGGTAAAACTAGTTCTAGTTTTAAAACTGTGTGAAATTGTTTTTCTATAATTACCAATTGTCACAGTATTAAATTGAAATAATGTTTGTTCAAATACACGTCAAAATATCTTAATGCATTTTGTTGTAGACCTATTCATAAAATATATTTTAATTTTTCGATACAATTTGTATCGTTCATGTACAATAGAAGCTCTATTTAAGAAAGGACGGACTTTCGGTAAAATCATAGGCCTACAACAGACTCTACAATGTAGTAAATAAATAAATAAATAAATAAATAACAGAAACTCAGTTAAACAAGAACTTGTCCAGTTTGAATAAAAGCAAATAATGAATGGATGACATTCATTTCTTGTGTCCACGAGTTCAATATCGACAACTTAAACACCAAGTCTTTGATCTTAAATATCATGCATGCTATTCAATTTGGGTGACTGTGAACGATATAACAAAGTTTCGGATTTGTTACATATTTAATCAAAAACCTTTGAGCTGAATAATATTGTTGATTACACAAGAATTACGTCAACCAGACGACTTTTTCCACAACTCCATGCTACTTTTACGTCTGCGGTTCTATTGTCACAGTTGATTTATTTAAATAGTTCCAACATATTGTTTCTATTAGTAGGAGAGTTTTCAACTTTGAAACGAAAATGAACAAGAAAATATAACGTTCATTATAGATAGAGTAAATGCTTCGATTTTGATTGCTTCGAAGCCACACAAAATATATCACCCCCCCCCCCCCCCCCCTTCAATCAATCGACATCTTTACAAAAGTAGAAAAGAGCACGTCCCAAAACCAGAACGAATTTCACTCAAATCATGTAAATCATCGAAAAAGTCTGTCAAAAAAATAATGAAACTGTCAAGTCGCGTTTCTAGAATCAGTTCCGAAGGTTTCGCGCCCGCCCGAGGGCGACAACGGCTCAGTTCCGACAAGGGCTCAGTGCCGACAAGGGCTCGACTCCACGCCTTTCAATTGAGCTAATAAAAGAGAATTTCTCAGCGTGGTAGTCTACCGGTAGGAACACGGGGGGAAACAACCTTAGCCCAATCAGCCAATCAGGTGGCTTTGTGTTCGCGCCCCCGGGGGGAATTGGATTTGTCTTTTCGCGCTAACTTTTCGTCGCGACAAGTTTTCTTCAAAAGAATTTCACAAGTGTTTGATGACGCGAGGGGCTCAATCAGGAACAATAGGGATCAGAAGGTTCAGAAGAGGTGACGTCACCGCCAACCAATCAGGGCCGAGCATTGTCTGCGCTTCTACACAAACACATGTTAAACATACAATTACAAGTGCCACTTATTAGGTACATATACATATTTTATGTACACTATTATTATGTGCATGTACATGTATAATGTACATTTTGAAATAAATAATAATAGTATTTAAGTTGTTTCACAGCAACCTTGTGGATGCTGACGTCATAGATGAGTGAGGCATTGACCAACCAAATGTCAGTATTTGAAAACGCCACCCGCTGATTGGCTTCGACTCACTCATCTTTGACGTCAGAATTCACAAGATTGTTGTGTAACCACTTTAGCCCCAACGTAACTAGTTTCATACAGACCTCAGATCCTTATCCACTTCATCTTTCATGCACGCTGTTTTAACGAAAATTCACATATTCCCAGTGTTCACACAAACGTTTGTTAACAAACTTCCGCTGAGAGTGCACAAGCCTTGCTAGTCACGCTAAGTGTGTTTCTGGAACTCAGGGCTTGGATTCACAAAGATGCTTAACTCTAAGTTGTCCTAAGTTAGGCAAATCCTAGATAAATAAATCAAGATAAATCATCCTTGGGTATTACTGAACATTCACAAATACAATATTATTAGTTAAATTGTTCATATTTTACTATATTTTATCTTTATGACATTGCAGAACGACATATTGGTGATTTATATCACTAAGATTTGCCTAAACTAGGACGTCTTAGAATTTAGGCACCTTTGTGAATCTGGCCCCAGGTATCTAATACACTGTCGTAATCCCCAATGGACCGGTTTCCAGAACATGTTAGAAACTATGTGGAAGGAAGTAAAAAGTTATGTTGGTAGTATTGAACACGGCTGTTTCGTCGCCAGGAGACAAGTTAGGTTGGGACAAGTTCGGCGTTGAGGTAAGTCGAGTGTTTTTGTTCCGGGCACTTTGAAGCTATGTACCGCATTACGGCCATGAGCACCGGGACAAAGTTAGTGTTTCATACAAGTTAGAAGCTCGTTCTAAGATGCTCACCTTCCTTCGCGTAATTCGAAAAGTTTCCTTAATGAAATCTCTGGGGAAGTTTCTACGAAGGTGAAAGTATTGTTGGTAACACGTGTAAACTCGCCGGACTTAAGTTCTGAATCTCAGTGGAGCCCGCTAAACTTGGGCCAAAGAACATCCTACCAAGGTTTTGAATGCTTATCTAATAAGTTGTACATTTGATTCACAGAATGGATTGAGACTAGAAAATTACAAAAAAAGTGCAGAAGATTTGTTAGTTTTAAAACGTTTCCTGACCGACTCTTTAGTGTTCCAGCGGGTTTGTATCACTTCTATAATTGTTGTAGATAGTTTTGTTGAAATTTTCACCCTACAAACGAAAGCACTGTTAAAAATTATGAAACTTCACACTTTGATCCTACTCGAGCGCAAATAATATGATTCAGTAAAGCGTAAACGTAATCGGGTTCCGGTTATCGTGAAAGAATTCATAGTCGGCCCCTACACCTAGAGGAACCCATTGTTGCTATGGATTTGTTTTGTTTATGGGATATGACATGGAAACAACTGTTACCTTGGTAACAATGGGCACCCCTAGGTGTAGGGGCCGACTATGAATTAAAACCTAGGTCCTTTAAATTGGAAAATGTACGTTTGCGATTCCCATCCAGATTACAATCACGATGCCGACAATAGTAATTGTGTTTAGTGGATAGATGTAAAACCCAATATTTAGTACAGCGTTGCCCAAAATTTGTATTTGCGCTATATTTGAACTTTGCCATACGGCCTATTCCAAAATTCCTTTTCACCCGATCTTTTATATTTACAAAAACGAAAAAATGCTGTTGAAAATGTCACGTTTGGCTTGTCTCGTACGTCGTGCGCTCTCCTATCGCACTTTTTACACGGCAAAGCCCTGCATTATTGATGTCACATTCAAAATAGCTCTCGCGTGTATGTGTGAATATCTCCCGTCTAGCTTCTTTGGAGACGACAAAGCCTTTAAAGTAACGCGTGTCCGTATCAGAATATCTCCCCGTCTAGCCTCTTTGGAGACGCCGAAACCTGTGACGTTCGAAAAGTACAATATGAAACGGTTATTTATTTACATGTTGTTTAACATATAGACACTGGACAGTATTTTATACCATGAAGCGTGACCGGAAAACATAACATCAGCAATACATAAAAGTGGTTAACAATGTAGAATATAGGTGGTTATGAATCAGCATTCAAGGATCTCTAGATGCCTCGGTTATAGCAACCAGTTCCCCAATCTATACAGGGCATTGCCACCATTAAAGGGATATATTAATAGGGCACTAGCAACACCAAAAGACAACAATGAAACAAATGAATTGAATCGATGGGCAAACAACAAGCTGTCAAAAATAATTTCGTCTGATTTTGGAAAACAAAACAAAAAACAAACAAATACACATACAAAACTTTCACTTAGTCGTTGTCTATCATTAAAAGTTTTAAATGGCGAGCAGTTACTATTGCTACACTTGTTTTATTTCTATGGTTGCAATTTTATTATTTTGACAGCTGATGGTTTGTCCATCAGTTCAATTCATTTGTTCCATTGTTGTCTTTCGGTGTTGCTAGTGCCTTATACTGAGATTCGAGCTTCACCGCCAGGATCGCGACCCAATGTCACAAATGAAAAAGGGGAGTTTGCTGTACTAACCGTGGGTTACTAAGTTCTTTGCTTTCAGGCCCCGGCCCCCTTCACCTGATATGACATGACGAGACGAGACGCGACACCGATTAGGTTACTAAGTTCTTTGCTCTTAGCCCCCACCCGGCCCATTCACCTGACACGTCGCGATACAGATATCAGACTAAGAACAAACATACAGCAACTCACATTCTATTCTGCCCTGCGAGACGGCGGCAATACTTCACATGAAAACAGAACCAATACTAGAGATTTGTGTTGGAGAGACAGTTGAGCGATGCGGCTTTGGTTAACAACGACGGAGCAATCACGGCGCATTCAAATGCAATGTAGTTGTCATTGGACTTGAATGTTGTGATTATTATTATTTTTAAACGGCATTGGCACAAGACTCAATTCCAAAAATAGCCATGTGGCCGTGTTTTGTTTCGGACAAACATTGAATATGCACCAATCAAAGAAAGATACAACATTGAAGTTCCCTAGCAACACATTGTTTGTACGCCTGTGATGTCACAACCATCTCAATCAAGGCTTGTGCTGGCATAAGAACATTTAAAAAAATGATCCAGAACCCTTAGATAGAGCTTATCTTAGTCCTCCAAATTTTTAATTAGTATGGGTAGGTCCGGTTGACTTACGATACATAACCCGTGTTAACTTGAGGTTATTTCGTTCTTTAACATTAGTTTCACAAAAATAACGACTCATAAACATTCTTGTCTTGTGCATTCTTTTGTCGATTGGTTTACTATGTCACACAATTATTTTGATAAACGTTTTGGGGAATATACGACGATAAAACTCGCATAAAATTTCACCGTAAAGATATTCGTCTTCTATTGACAGCTCAAATGTCAACACATACTTTGGCGCCTTTAATATGGCCTTTGTGACGTCACGTGAATACTCCCTATAGGGTGCTACAATCCTAGCCTCAAACCAAACACCCATGTATCGGGGAAGTGTGAGTTATGTGACAACATGTAAGTATTTCAGGAACAACCTACAGTCGGTTGCGCAATGTTTAATATACACCAATAGTAAGGTTAGATCGACCGAGATGTCAATATTGCATACTAGCCGCGTTTCGCTTCCACGTCTTTCCTCTGCACAATTGCAGCGCTGGGTAACTCCACGTGACTACGTGATACGTGATCGAGATCAATCTATCACGTGGTCAGAGCGAGTTAAAGCTGATAGGCGTGGCGGACGCTATCGGCTTTAATCTCCGCGCGGTGGCGAGGGTGGGAGATATTTGCGCGGGCTCGGGACTTCAAGGGCTCTGGCGTGTGCAAAGAAGCTAGAAGAGAGATATTCGTACGGGCATTGGAACCGATTTGGACGTAAAGTCAAGGGCTTTGGCTTGAGCAAAGAAGCTGGAAGAGAGATATTCGTACGGCACTGGAACCGTTCACACTTGATATCAAGAGCTTTGCGTGTGCAAAGAAGCTAGGAGAGAGATATTCGTACGGGCATTGGAACCGATTTGGACGTGAAGTCAAGGGCTTTGGCGTGTACAAAGAAGCTGGAAGAGAGATATTCGTACGGCACTGGAGGCCAAGTCTTGAAACCTTGCGAATCAAATCGCAATGCGAATCAACTCACTGTTTCCAAACCGCATGCGACTTGACTTCTACTAATGTCGTAGTCTTGAAATCAGGCTTGCGCCTGAAGTCGCTTGCGAGATCAAAACTTTGCGGGTTACTGATTTTTTGCGTTATCAAACTCCGCCCACAACAACTCAATAAATGACCAATGACAAAGCGCGTTACAGCTTGCATCTTTCGATCCATCCAATAGTCGAGGCGTGACGACTAGGTTTGTTGTTGTCGCTCTCGCTGTCAATGCCGTGCGTGTACAAATGTTCTCTTACCTCGTGCAAATGTTCTCTAGGCCTCGGCCTCGGGAGAGAAGTTAGTATGAAAAGTTAGGTCTAGGGCTGTAAGCCTTTTGGGTCTCTATATTATGGGGAGAATATTTCATGTAGAAGATAGGTCTAGGCCCCTAGGGAAAGCACAATTTCTATGTAGGATCTAGGCGTAGGCCTAGGCCTAGGCCTAGCTAGGCCATGTAAGGATTCGAGTAGGCCTATGTTTCATGATTGGAGTGCCTAGGCCTATAATCCCCACACCCTATTTTGCTCATTTTGTATTAATGCAGCAATATTGTATTTATTTGGTCAAAATATTGAATTACGTTTGATTTTTATATATGAATGTGACTTGCCTTTGATACTCGGGAGGGAGACTCAATGAACTCTGAAATTTCTTAACTCTTTTTTGAGCCTGAAATGTTTAGTAAATTTCGTGTCAGATAACGCATTAAATGGATTAATAGCGGTGCGGAAACGTTCTTGTATGTTGTTTTCTGCTATTTCGGCCTCTTCAAGTTCGATAATCGCATTTATTATTGCAACATCCTCCATCTTGCTCCATCTCAAGTCGCAAATAACTGACAACTCGCAACGTTATAGCTCGTGGTTTGAAACGTAAAAAAACTTGCGAGTTAAGTCACCGCCCGTTTCACAAATTTGTCTCAAGACTACCGTTCTGATGTTTTTCTTGCGACTTGCGGGAATTTGCGACTTGAAACGGACGGTGAGTTGAAACGTGAGTTTCAAGACTTGGCCTCCTGGAACCGTTCACACTTGATATCAAGAGCTTTGCGTGTGCAAAGAAGCTAGGAGAGAGATATTCGTACGGGCATTGGAACCGATTTGGACGTAAAGTCAAGGGCTTTGGCGTGTGCAAAGAAGCTGGAAGAGAGATATTCGTACGGCACTGGAACCGTTTACACTTGATATCAAGAGCTTTGCGTGTGCAAAGAAGCTAGAAGAGAGATATTCGTACGGGCATTGGAACCGATTTGGACGTGAAGTCAAGGGCTTTGGCTTGTGCAAAGAAGCTGGAAGAGAGATATTCGTACGGCACTGGAACCGTTCACACTTAATATCAAGAGCTTTGCGTGTGCAAAGAAGCTAGGAGAGAGATATTCGTACGGCACTGGAACCGTTCACACTTGATTACAAGAGCTTTGCGTGTGCAAAGAATCTAGAAGGGAGATATTCCTGCATTCCCTGGAACCGATTCGGGCTTAAAGTCAAGAGCTATGGGATGTGCAAAGAAGCTAGAAGAGTGATATGCTCGCGGGCACTGGGTCCAATTCGGGCTTGAAGTGAAGATTTTTGCGTGTGCAAAGAAGGTAGAAGAGATATATTCTTACGGGCATGGAACCGTTCACACTTGATGTTAAGAGCTTTGCGTGTGCAAATAAGCTAGAAGAGAAATATTCTCGCGGGCACGGAGTCCGATTCGGGCTTGAAGTCAAGATCTTTGGCGTGTGCAAAGAAGCTAGAAGAGTGATATATTCGTACGGGCACAGAAATCGATTCAGACGTGAATTCAGCATACACAAGGTTGCTGTGAAATGATTTTAACTGAAAATCGTGGTAAGTTTTAAAACTTTTTACTCAAAATAGCGCAGGTTCTAGGTTCGAATCCAGGCTTGGGCATGAATGCCATATTTGGTATCTTTCGTCTTCATAATCACTGTCTCGAGTAGAATCGTTGTCATAAAGCACAAATATCATCATCGCTGAGATTCATTCAAAGGCAAAATTCGTTTATCTCTATTCTGGCAGAAAAATACACTTCGAAATATAACCGTCACAAGTTGTTTAGCAAAACGCCAAAAAAGCATTCCACTAAAAGAAACATCTTATGACATCGAGACGTATAAATTATTTCGAGATTGGTAAAATATTTATGAAACCTTCTGTATTATAGAACAATGCAATGTATGGGGGCAGAACAAGGACGATATCATAAAAAGAAAAGAATATATGAAGTCAAGTATTCGAGATATTGTTTTTAACATCGTCAGATAAAGATTCCGAGGAACGACGGAGAAAAATAAACGAACACTTGAAAGAACCTATGAAATACATTCATGAAGAGATAACGAATCTTTATAATGAGAAGGATGTTCCATTGTCTGGATGCTTGCACTTTGTCCCAGTGCAGCTACACCGATAGTTGTTCTTTTGTCTTGTGTAGCTGCACCGACACAGGATATGCAGCACCGGTTCCCAGCGTTGTAAAGCAGGAAGTTACCGCCACATTCAAATATCTACCACGTAATTGTTCATCGCTGATTTATTATTATAGAGGCTATGTTTGATAATAGAAACAAGGTGCATTTAGATTGGTCTAGAAACAGTTGCTATATTTTGGGTGAGTTTAGGTTATGTGTGATTAGGTTCCATTGTCAAATAAGGCCAACATAAACATGACACGCTTGTTTCGCTACAATGTAGGTCTACATATTTGCGTTTGTAACAAACAGTTAAGTTTATATAACAAGTTTGCTGTGCTTGCTTGGAAATGTTCTTTTAGTGTCGTAGTGACGTGATGACGTTGTGACGTCATTTACGGTTTCACACGACAGGCTTATTCAAGTATAACCTGGAAACAATTGTTTACCTGTCTACAATTTATTGGTATTTAAACATTAATTTCCACTAGGTGCGTCGACAAATAATTATTTGACTCTACCAGTGAATCATGGAACGTAAAATATTGAGAACCATTGCTTTTAAGGAACTCGTACATTCCTTTCCAAGTTTCGCAGCCACTATCACAATGGTCGAAAGAGGGCGTTTCTGTCCCTATCTAAAGTAGCAATTCCTTTCCGTTATTGTACAAGGGAGAAGAAAAAATAACAAAATAAATCGAATACATACACAAATAAGGACGTTAATATGAGTATAACTTTGGATACTTCATACAAAGAGCCTCACCCCCCCCCCCCCCTGAGAGTGAGTGGGTGAACTACCACACATTTTTTTACCGTGTTTATTTACCCCGGCGCCGTGCGTGCACGTCCCAGCGTCGCGACCCTTCACACGACGTCCGCTAGGATCGCTTCCGTCGCAACGTCATCCGCCAAGACTCACTCCCGAGGCACTCCTGGCGACAACCGTGTCAATCTCTGTACAGGAGCTCTTGATTCGCGTCAAGTGATGTTTATCATGCAGGTCGACCCCAAACGACAAAAAGTCTGAACGTGTGGCCTCACTGCGACCGTCTGCGACCTTCTTTCATGCGGTTGAACACATCAGTAGCCGGATCATCAGAACAACCTTGTCGATCTCTGTCCGGAGCTTTCTATTCCCGTCAAGTGATGTTTATCATGGGAGCCGACACTCAAATGACAAGATCTCTGGCGTGAAGCCTAAATGCGACCATCTGCGACCCTCTTTAATGCGGTTACACGCATCAATAGCCGAATCCTTTCGAAACCCTCACCACTATCTGCATAAGCGGAGCTCCCAATTTGCGACAAGTCTTTTTTACCATCGAGGCAACACTCACGTGACAAAAAATATGGACTTGCGGCCTCACAGCGACCCTATTCCGCGTAGTTGAACGCAATCATGCTTCGGACAACCGAAGATGGAGACGCACAGATTGGCCATGAATATTGATGACGTCATCGTGTGGAAACGGAAAAAACAGACCTAAAATGCGAAACCGGTTTGTTGTCAACAAAGAGCTAAAAGCTATCTGCATAGTTGATGTGAAAGCAATAACAACAAACGTTTTATCCACTGGGAGTCGATTCGTAAATCCTCGGGCTACCGTGAAATATTACGAGAACAGTTATGTTTGAGTTTTGAAAATTGTTACAGAACATATTATTCTCAACGGTAGACTGCGCTGTGGGAATCACAATTGTCTTGTATTCATATAACAATTGTATTTCGCATTTGTTTAGCGAGTTACTATTTCCTCTGACAAGGTACTCGATATTATTATGCGTGTTGGCTTTGATCACGTTTTTCGCATTGTATGTACTTACAACAATTCTAATACTTGTATAAGTGAACTAAGTATGTGAGTAAGTAAGTAAGTAAGTAAGTAAGTAAGTAAGTAAGTAAGTAAGTAAGTAAGTAAGTAAGTAAGTAAGTAAGTAAGTAATTAAGTAAGTAAGTAAGTAAGTAAGTAAGTAAGTAAGTAAGTAAGTAAGTAAGTAAGTAAGTAAGTTAGTAAGTAAGTAAATAAGTAAGTAAGTACGTATGTAATTAAGTAAGTAAGCAAGTAATTAAGAAAGTAAGTAAGTAAGTAAATAGGTAAGTAAGTAAATAAGTAATAAAGTACGAGAGTAAGTAGGTAAGTAAGTAAGTAAGTAAGTAAGTAAGCAAGTAAGTAAAATCACCAACGATTCGTTGAGGCTTCATTAAACTTACAGATTACATTTTCTATCAGGAATTGGAATTATGTTAACTTATAATACTAATTATCTACTAATGAAATAAAGGAAAGTAGAATCAAACGTGTTGTTGTCAAATTGTTTTTACACTTACGAGGTACTTGTGCAGTTCAAAAATTGAAATAATTAACTTTTAATGGCTATGTACAGACATATATCTTACCTCGTACAACAACTTCCCGTTAACTATAAAGCTCTGCCCTTAGTGGTTCGGGGGCTGTTTGTGGGAATGCCTGTCCGTAAATAACCCAGCTTAAGTCGGGGCTTAGAACAGAGCCGAGACCGGCGCCTTCTTAAAGGGGATATTTAGGATTCACTTTTGAAAATTATGAAAGGAATTCGCCGAATGAAACGGGCTTAATTTGCCGCATTCTGTTCGGGATTTCGCGCGAATAAAATTCTATGGCGTAATTAAAGTGCGGGGTCGATATTCTTTTATGTCAGTTTAAAACAACTGGCCGAATTAAAAGGTGGGCGGAACGATTATCTTTCACTTTTCGTGTTACAAGTTCTTTGCTTCGGGGTGGAAGAAGAACTTTGGGTTCTTAAGGTAGTGTATTGAGGAAAAGCTTTTCAGGTGATCATTGAGAAAACTGAATACTGAAAAAATGCAGGAAAAAAATGATGTAGAGCTGGGGTGGGAGATGGAGAGGGAGATGTTCTTATTTAGGAGGAATTAAACCCGACAGTTCGTATCTATATCAAACTTTGGATAAAACAAATACCATTCATGTACTATGTTACTTGAAAGGCGAAAGAAGAAGCATTCACATATCACAGTCATAAAAAGGTAAAAATTCTTACAGTGTGTTTAGCACAAAAGGCGAGACAAACTGATTGATCAATTGATATAATTTAAGACATATAGGTGCAATGAAGAGCCTTATCTACCATTCAACCTATATTTGTCCAGGATTATTAGGCTACGATGAATCATCAAAACTATTAAACATAGTAAAATAATATACGATAACTCCATAGCTAAAGAAATAATCAATGACAATACAAAACGTGTTTACACTCGGTGTTTAAATAAATAAACAAATTCATACATAACATACATTCATATTTAGAGAAAATATTTATTCAGGTTTCGAAATCTACGTCCTCGTAATTTAAATCACATTCGGACTGTTGCGTTGTTCGTAAATAAACAAAAACATCAGAATATAAATTTGGTGTCCAGTTTGCAACCTTGTTTTTAATTTTCTTTTTCTCGTTGTTGATTTAAAGCGAATTGTGCTACGTTGACGAGTCAACAAAACTGGATCAAGTAGAAAGACAAATATTCAACATGTGAAATTGAAGTTTTCATGGTTAGAATAATTTGAAACTCTATTTCGAATACTTTATACATGGTCAAAAAACTCAGTAGGTTCAAATAAATGTATCCAATCCATAGTAGATGATTTACAATGTAACTAGATACACATTGTATCACCGTGCTTGAAGTGCCTACTTTAATCAACTTTCACTACTTGTACAACGGTAGGTTATGTGTACACTTCATTAAATTTACTTAGTAGATTAGTACAGTTGTAACAAATATGTATGCACAGTTTGTCACTGGAATTTTATTAAAACTATATTATGCTTATGATAAACGCATTATTTTTGTTCTATATCCGAAATATAAATTTAATATAAAATTGTTTTCCACTTGAGTCATAATAGCTCGTAAATTATGGGAAAAATGAGTGAGTTTCGATAGCATGAACTTAATTCAAATCATGTTGTGCATAACACACCGACTGGAAATGAATGTGATTAGAAATATTGTAGGTACGTGCATAAATTATCGTATATCATTTGGAATGGCGTTTAAAGAAAGGAGTACATACATTTTTGAAGAGGAAGGTTCACTTATCTCTTCCTACGAACTACACGCTGATCATTTCTTCATCTCACCCCAACTTTCTACTGCGTCTCAAGGACTGGACAATGCATCCCCCTTGAACCGAATCCTACGTCTAAAACCGTGCCTAATAGGATTTAAATGATAAATTACTTATTCACCGTGGTCAGGTCTATAAAAAATTCACTAATTCAACTTTTTACTTCCAGTTTTGTGACTAGCGCCAAATGCAACTATAGATGATTTTCATAATTTATCTAGAACCCTTAGATAGAATTAATCACGGCCCTCTAGATCTTCATTGACAACAATGCAGAACAGTGAAAATTGCACTCCATGATTGCACCATCACATCTGAAAACTATCAAGGACCATTAGAATGGAATCATCATAGGTATATGAATTATAATAAAAAGTAAAATGAAATAGATAAACTAATAAATATATAAATAATTATTATGAATTATATATGAGCTATCATAGAAGTAACGAATTCTGAAAATCGCCTATTACAGTATTGGTTGATGTGACTGTATTTTATATACCTAATGATTTTAATAATACTGCACAATAAAATAAATGATGCAGCGCTGAGTAACCCCTTGATGTGTTACTATTTGGAGGCCGGACTTGGAGCGTCTCCTAACTTATCTAAAGCAAGCAGGCTTGTATTGAAGATAGATAATCACACTATCTCTTGCAGCAATAACTCGTGCACAACGGACAATTACAATCTACTCCAAATAGATTGGAAGGAAGATGGCCCAACGTGAAAACACTTGACTTGTATGAATAAGTTCTGCTTTACACGAACAAGCTTTGTATCGACCAACACGCACATACTGTAATGTGGTTGTAGAGCTGCCTAAAGTCTCCGTTTAAGAGTCTTCGGCAGCAGATCGCAGAATTTAAGGTTAAATATTCGTATCTTTATAACAAATTATATAAAACAACATATTATATTATATCTTGTGTATCTTCCCACACTTTGGATTTTCATAAGTTGTTTTAAAGATACTAACAGAAAACTTTATATTCCACTTTCTGCTGCCGCAGACTATTTCCTCATCTCTTTCAATATTATACATTCATAGTTCTTGTCATAGTATTAGAATATCGCAACCAATGCCAACCATAATACGATTTTGGTTTAATCATAAGAATAGGTTTTGGAGGTGGACCGAAAAAGGTGACTCAGTGGAAACACGAGATTAATAATGGAGGTAGCTGGTTCGAAAACTGGACATCTACAATACTTAATGAAGCTTTTTTGCAAGGGTTTCCTTAGATAGTGATCGAGTCTTAAATCAGAAAACACTCTAATATAGGTAGTAAGTTACTTGAAGAAGGGCTGGTCAGCTAAAGCTGGTGTGCATCCTACTACAGGAAAATGGATACACGTTTGAATGTCAATAGAAACTGCAACACGTGTTTGTGTCAACCGTCGTATAGAACATTATGTTTGCAATACATTTGAGTTGATCTGTACGTGTACTCCCAAGTCTATGTACATTGCTGAGTTGTAAACGCATTCAACGGTAAAGTGTAAACACAGTAGATAACCATGTGCTCGTCTATCTAGACACCTTTAAACCCCCCCTCCCCCCCCCTACTTGTTTGTTCTTTTACTCCTCCAATCACTCCCCGACGTCACATGACCTAGTTGTCGAGTACGTCGTTAAACACCAGATAATAATAATATAACTGTCGGTACACCTGCGACCTGAAACTATGTTTAAGTTCGTTTAAAGCGCTGCTCGTCATTGGCTAGAGATATTGTGACGTCATATTCTGTCGGCCCTGGAGCAATGACGAGTTCGACACATTTTTGTGGCCACTAGATAATAATACCTACAATGATTAATACTATACTATTTAGGTATTCCGGATAATAACATACCGAAAGGTGGATAATATAATATATATCAAATTGCTTTTATTGGAAATCCTATCTCTGCATTGCGTTTGCTATTATGACATAATTAACGAAATATGAAACTAATTAGAAATGCAAACAGCATTGTATAATATTAAATTATGAGACACAGTGGTGTACATACTCCTTTGTGGGGCTGGATGGGGGGGGGGGGACGCGTCGAAAAGCTCGTTCCAGAAACGTTGGCAGTTCCGCCGTAGCCCCACAGAATGCGCCACACTCTCCGTCATGTGTAAAGCCTATGTGGCCCGGTGACGTTTGCCGCTACCTTTCGTGAACTTACTGTAACTAACAGTTCCGCTTTGCCATATAGATAGCGCCACGCGTTTGATTAGTGCATTTAGGCCTGCCTTCGTTTCACGCCACTTCTCGTGTAATAAAACCAATTATTGGACTATACATTGATCCTTGTAACAATTACAATTTAATTAAAAAACAATACAAAAAATACAAATATTAATCTAGACAATAGAAACGTTACATTTGAAACAAAATTTTAACTGTGACAAAGAATTGTGTATAGTTCTATAATTTGTCCTATAACAATTCACCTTTTCTACTTTAGTTTCGTCTAAATGCCTGTTGTGTACCTCTGAAACAGCATCCTAACATTAAGTTATTCTGTTTTGCCTATGTTGTATTATCTGTTGAGTAGCCACGAGTATCCCTAGCTACGCTGCTTTCCACGAAGATGAAGACCTACTCTAATATTGAATGATTGTTTGTTTAGGCGGTCGTACCTGTGCTGGCTTGTACAATCTAGGCGTAACAGAGAAATCTGATAGTCTTGCTTCGGTGATTATAACGGCTATCACGGTACATGGGTCTGTTTACACAGCTGATCCTTGGTTCACAATAGCTGCGTGGGTAGGCCTATAATGAAGCTGCTTCTCTTGCAGATTTAGAACCATTATACAAATTGTGAGCTGATACTTGTGAAGTAGTGAATAGTTAATATGCAAACTATGGTGATATCGATGATGATTATGGTTGCTTAAGACTAAATAAATCCAATCTTTATTCTTTGACTTTATTGATAACTTATTGATTTTATTCACTTTCGTCAAGTAGTTATATCCCCTGATAGACACAGTAGCATACTGAGGTCCAGTCTTACCATGTCCCAATAACTACTTTTTGTCGAATAGCTTGTTTTCTCCATGCCAACGACCAATCAAAACTCTAGAAATCCTCCAAAACGCTTAATTTGCTACAAATAACTTTCCTACTAGAAGATTGTAAGACTGGTCGTTATTATAATTTGAATTTATTTGAAGTTTGAACATTTTTGGCCTACTTATTTGACCGCGGTCGATTGAGAGTCGGTCTACAGTAAACCACGGATCCTGTGTTCCATATAGGGTTTGATCCCGGCTTGGGCATGGGTGACATGTGGTGATGTTTCATCGTCATAAATATCCCTCACTGATCGATTTGTTGTGGAAATATGAGAACTAAAGCCGAAATGTCATCATCCCTTTGAATATTTCTAGATTGATCATAAACCCTCAGCGCCATGCACGAAACCAGAAATATTCCATCGGTGAAAAGTTATCACGAAAGTGCAATGAAGAATGAAAAGTGCAATGAAGAATGAATGAATTCAAATGATGTCATCGACATTAGTAATTAGTAATTAGTATTAAAACCTCTTATTTGTTGAGGCTGCCCAGGACGGTTATTATGAGGGAGTCGTTGTGTGGACTTATGTAGTCCTAAACCCGTCCCTAGACTACCTTTCCGATGCTTTCGTCACAGGCGAGGAGCTGTAGCCAACCAGCGAACCACCCGAGACAAACCCCCGCAAATAGCGATCGCTGATTGGCTACGAGTGGGAGCGGGTTCCTCGCCTGTGATGAAAGCAGGAGAAAGGTTGCTGTACGGAGACCTATATATACAATTTAGCCTACTTTCTAAGGTTCTACAACAAAAACACCGATGAAAACAATTATCAAATATCTATCAAACAATTATTTCGATTTTAACATTTTAATATTTTTAAAATGCAGCAAAAAAACAGCATTTTTATGAAATAATTATTAAGATTTTTGAACAATTTAATCAAAACGTACAGTTATCGAAACCTTTATTTATATTAATTATACGCCATTTCAGGCGTGTTACATTGTTTCTAAGAGCAGAAAACGCGTCCTGTGCAGCCTTCAGCAGTTGGTACTTCTTGTTAAAGATATCATTCATAACACAATTCCGAAGCAGTCAGAACGTTCCCTTAACAAGGGTACATCTGTGCATCTGCTTAGCTTGAAATTGTGTCCATGAGCTGTTAGGATAAAGGTAAACAAAAAATACAAAACAAAAAGATGTCTAGTCAAGAATAACGAGTGGGATTTAGTTGAGTGCGTCCTACAACGTTGAAGTTTTCGTCTGTCTTTTGTGAATATAGAGATGGTTTAGTAATGGAAATGCCAGTCAACCAGTCAGACATCCACATGATGACAATTCGATTGTGATTTGTTTCATATTATGCGAGTTTCTGTTTTATATTTCGTTTTCTAAACGATATATCGTTCTATTCTCGATCAAAGCGCTTTGGTTGCAAGCAAAGACTTCGATACCAAAATACCATTACAGAAATAATCCAAATCCCAGTAAATCTGAGAAGCAGTAATAGCACCCAGCGAGTTTGTGTCAGTCGAGGTTTGAGTGACATGTTAATGATGAAAAACGTGATACGTATTGCAAAATAGATAATGTAGAAATAAAGAAATGAAATGCAATACCTAACGTAGACACGAAATAACTGGCAACTAAGAGAAAATAATGGAGATCTGCTTCAAACAAATCCATTCATACAAATGGATGACGTTGATTCTTGTTGTTAACGTTTTATTATTGCAATCATGCTATTCTAGACAAAAAGGGGAGGAATATTGAAGATAAAAGAGAAAAAAATCATTATTAGGGATTCGAACCGTCATCCCCAGTTGCCATAGGCTTCACCCCAATTTCATAAGCCACCGCGAGCCGGGAAAAAAGTGTTATCTATTACTGCAACGTCATCCGCCAGGAGTCACTCTCGAGGCACTCCTGGCGACAACCGTGTCAATCTCTGTACATAAGATCTTGATTCACGTCAAATGTTGTTTATCATGCAGGTCGAACAATTTATATAAGTCTGTGACTTTCCAGTCTTTTGTTACTAGAAATCAAAACAAATGAAAAATTTAAATTATTTGAGAGCGATTTAAACCGTCACAGGAGGTCGTGTTTCATTCGGAAAAACAGGTTTAAACACGTCTGTAATCAAGATGGCCGTGAGTGTTGAGTGTCGCGGTTGTCCACACAGCGATACGAAGCGGCGGTCCCCGATGAACGAAGACAGATACCTCGACATCGTTGATGTATGGGCGCCCAGATGATAACACAGTAGAAGCGCTTACTGGCGTCATTTAATCGAATACGCGTTAGCTCAGAAACAGTTACCTTCCTTTCTTCCTTTCTTTCTTTCTTCCACCCTTTCGAGGTTTGGAATCCATTTAAAATATTGTTCGCGAGTGAAGAATGGGGAAGATTTCTTTTTCACTCTGATATTTGGGTTTATCTACAGCAGTTTCCGCCTAAGGTATTTTCTAAGTGAGATGCACACGACGAAAAGGGAATTCTGTGAATTGTTAACGATCATATTTCCTGAACTTACGCATAACTTCTTTACGTATGTTTGTATGGAGACAGTTATATGAAATCATATTTTTGTTGCCGTACAAAACAGTGTCTAGACTTTGTAAATAAGTAAGGAAATAAAACGAATGGATGCGCTTTTGTTGGGTACCCATTCTACGAACATTAGAGAAGATGATTTTCTTTTGAATGTATTGTGCAATGAGGGATTTTGAAAAGTAGTTTGTATATTCACCAGGATTCTAAGAAGAAGTTTAACAATAAATTCTATTTCAAAATTATCACAAGAAACATTTTTCCAGAGTAGTTATGCAAACTCTAATACATTTTTTCAGTAAATGAAAAATAAAAAGTTATCGTTTTAAATTTGTTTCACTTTAATAAAAATTGGTCCCAAAGTAACTTTTCATGGTGACTTTATCGCCGATAAGTACCAATTTAATTTCCAATTTCTCTTTTGTTCCTATTTACTTGAAACAGCTCCATAACTGATCATTTATGACCGTGTATTGGAATTGTTAGAGAAAGGGGTTACTAATTAGGCTAGTACATTGGAAATTGTACTAAGTCTTTAAGAGTAATGCCGCTATTACGTTTGCAGGAAAGAACGCCATTCATCAGTTGATTTTTGTTGCCACAGCGTGCATGAAGGGGCGGTAAATAACGATCTGAGGTCGGTATGAATGGGCGAACGTGAAGGTGATATTTTTTATTTTATTTTAAAAAGTATTTTCTACTAACACATTCTTTTAAAAACAGGTCATTTTTTAAAGAAGAACTATTTGTACGGAAGAAATGCATTTATTCTATGGAAGAACACTAAATTGTCTACAGAATGACATGTACTATGTTTTCCTTCTTACATTCTTTACAGATCTGAAAAGTAATATTAACTGTCGTGACTCGTACTTATGCTGGCTACGTGAACACAGCTTCGGACTTAACATTTATGTACACTGCTATTATTTGAATGTTTTCTACAAGACGGTTTTCAAATCAACATCCGATTTTATATATAGTTACTCTCAACAACGAAAGAACATTATCATATTGAAATTTAACTGAGTTACAGCACAAACATATATATTATATAGTTCTTGTTTATCATTATTTTGAGTATGTCAGTTTGATAAGATAGTAAATTATTATGGAGCCAAACCGGATATTAAGGATGCGCAGAAAAGAGGAAGTACGGGATAGCGCGGACATGGATTGATAATAATCAAACAGAAAACGAAAATCGAACTGAAGACCAGCGACGAGAGTTCAATTAGTTTTAAACAATGTCTGTAATCTGTATCATTATCAGAAAACACAAACGTTTCACGCTTACATTAACCAGTAATTAAGATAAGCCCTTAGTGTTTTCTTTGTCTTCTTGGCGCGG
Source organism: Isoperla grammatica (assembly GCA_945910005.1). Lineage (NCBI taxonomy): Eukaryota > Metazoa > Arthropoda > Insecta > Plecoptera > Perlodidae > Isoperla > Isoperla grammatica. The sequence goes on from OX246743.1 coordinate 25,744,638, forward strand.
GGATTGAACTGTTCCAATATTATTTTACTATAACTGAACAAAAATTATGTATTACATATTAATATAAATTATAAATACAAATATTTAATAACGTAGTTGAGAAGGAAGAGGAGAGATGAGAAAACAGAATTAAGAGTTAAAGTTTTAGTAACGTAAAATAGATAATACTGGATTGGATTCAGACAAATGAGAACAATGGCGGAGTACAGGAAATACTAGAGAGCTGCTTGAAACCCAATCTAAAGACTGAGCTCGTGAGAATAATATCAGGGTTTAATAAACTTATGCAATAACGCGGATGATATGTGAAATCCTGACATTGAAACATAAATAAAATCTAAATGAACATTGAAAATTAGTCTATTGAAAACCTAAAACAAACAATAAATCTATGATATGGTACAGTAGAGAAGATATTAAAAACTGAAGTGAGAATAGAAAAATTGGTCATGTATAAAACCAATGCAAACATGTAAACATTAATTGCTTTAGATAACCTTCATCGAAAAGTAAAAGAAGTACAATATGTGTGAGAACTTTACAATAACACTTGTACAAGGTCAGAGTAATTTTTAAAACAGTTTATAATGTACACAAAATAAATCTCTAAAAAAGTAAAGTCCATCACGAAAGCGTAAATGGTAAAGAGAACATAACTCGAACTATAAATTAAAAAACTGGCAAAATTTACAATTTTACGATTGTCATATCTCAATAATAAGGAATTCTAATTAATTGAATTAATTTATTAATTGCAAACAGAAATACAAATTTTAACAATCGATACATTTAAAAGATTTTAGATTCATTGTCCAGCTTATGCGAAGGAAAACTCCGCGTAATAATCACCATTATATCAATAAAATACTGTTAATCTCCGACTATATCTCCAAAGTTCTAAAGGTCATCTACATCAAAGCAGAACTCGAGGGTCAGTTCATGTGTGAAACTACATAAACCAGACCAACAGAAGAGAGGAATCTGGAACCAATTATCAACTCTCGACCATCGATACAATCGAAAACAATAAACAACTTACTTACAACTTAACGAGTTGCAATAAAAGAGGGGATACGCTTCGTTCGTTCGATTACCCTTAAGGGAGGAAAGAGTCTGCGGACGCATAAACTCTGAACCGACTCGGATAAACCGAAGTATTTTTGATATTACCGCCGTTTGGTTCCACTTATCTATACTTCCGGTCACGCAATCATCTTTATTGTTGCGGTGATAAACAGCCCAATCATGCAGCCAATGATAACGGAACAATAGGGCGTGGTCTGGAGATATAAGCCTACTACAGAAATATATCTAAACGCTAAAATACCCACGCACACATATGAGAACACGATTTAATGAATTTAATATATAACGGTTGTTAGCGAGATAATATTACAAATGATAATCCTATTTCTATATTGAAAGATAGGTTCAACTAGATTAAAACATATTGTCAGAGGAACTGCTATGCCCATTAACAAGTAAAATTGTTTGTGGATAGTGGCTTCGATAACTACCAGTTATAAGTGTCAACAAAGACATATTGTATTTGCATATAAAATCACATTGAAATACATTGAATTGATTTGATTGAATATCATCGCGACAAACTGATGTCAAAGACAACGTTTTGAGAAAACTAGCTAAAAAATAATAGTGTACTGTGTGCCTTAATCAATTTTCATATTCTCACAAATATTCATGTAATTTCCTTTCAATCTTCTACATTTATTCTGAGTGTATAATCAACATACTAGACTAAGTATTGACGAACGAGTGTCATACGGATAAAGGATGATACGTTGAGAACATTGGTTTAAGACTTTATCATCGATAGAGATGGCTCAGCGGTAAGACGCGAGACTCTATAATTCGGGAGGTCACCGGTTCGATTCCGGCCATCGGCAGTTCTGTCAGAAGATGTTTTTCTAGGTTTTTTTTCAGTCGTAAAGGCAAATGCTGAGACTGAGTCATGCTATCAGCCTTTACACATTCCTTCCCAACTATCCAAACACCCTAATATACCTAGTTAGTCAATCAAAGGAGGGGCTCATCAGGTAAAGCTGGTGTGCAGTGCATTCTATAACAAGGAATTCCTATTAAAAGAAAAAAAAATACACCTTTTTTAAAAAAACACTAATACTTTCGTGGCCAAGATTCATGTTAAAAAAATTATATATATATCAAGGAAACGTTGAAGAATAGAAGATGTCTAATTAATGCCGAAAAACAATGCAGGCTTTGTCGTATTCACCGTATTAAAGTCGGTTGCGGTCCACTTCGTACATGACGTATTTCTCACTTAAATTCATTAGTTTAAATGTCGCGGTGTTAGTTTCACTTCACTGAGTTTCTGGGCCAGACGTCTGGCGAACTGTAAAACTTTGTTCGCCGATCTCTCCCTTCCTTCCCTCTACTTCAGTCTAATACAAGTAATGAACACTTGGAGTAATTGTAAACGGCGAACTTTCGTCTCTGGCATTGTTATTCTCTTCAAATAACTCGGTACAGACAATATACAGTGAGCAGACACTTAAACTGTCTCGTTGCATGTCGACAATTGCATTATGTATCCCACTACTCAAAAAAGACGGTTTGTTAAAAGTTGTACGAGCAGTGTTTCATTTAAACAAACGTATTGAAAATATTAAGAAACCTTGCATTTGGAAAAGGCTGTTGGTTGAGTGGTTGACTATGAGTAGGGGTCCCAAGCTATTGCAGTTCAAAAACACATGGCAGTCATAGCCCCTATGACTGCTATGTGTTTTTGAACTGCAATATCTTATATGTGTAAGAGTATGTCTGTTACCAATATCCGTGCAGTGGCGTATCCAAGCAGCAATTGATGGGCCCCCTCCCCCATGACCCTTAAAATCCAGTGTTGGAAGGAGGAAAGAGGATCGAAACTATTATTTTCTAGTCCCATCAAATGATTACGAGCTTTTGAGTTTAGGTCACGCCAAGCAATGCTGTTTGAAACAATTGTGCTATTCGAAAGTGTTGCAAAAAAGGCGTTCAAAACGTCAATTTTGTAACAAAAATCACCTTCAGTGAAAAGACCTCCTCAAATCTTGCCCCAGATGTTAAACTCTTCTCACCCCTGTGTGTTTCTGGGTACTTTACTGTGCCCGATACGTCACGTGGATATCACTTTCAAGGATACAACAAAAAACTATCAACGTCTCCTTTTTTTCTTAGATAGTGTCCGTTAAGTTTCGAAAAATATAATATAGGTCTCACACAGCAAGAAGTAAGATAGTATCAGGGCCCCCCACATTTAGTTTCCAACTTAACAAGCGCGAATCACTGACGTTTTTCCCGATTATTTAGTACAATTTGGTTGCGGTAAGTTTTTTGACGGTAACGCACAAGAAAACGTGTAAGCAGGTCTCCGCCAAAAACTTAACGCAACCAAATTGTACTAGATAATCGGGAGGGGGGGGGGGGGGGGGTACGTCAGTGATTCGCACTTGTTAAGTTGGAAACTAATTGTGGGCTGTCCTGACTCCCCTGACACTATTATCTTACTTCTTGTTGTGAGAAACCTTTACAAACTAAATAAGTCCAACGTAAACGCCAACTCTGTCGTTAAAGCGGCTATCTGTGACGCGTGTCAACCATGAGACTTGTCAATGTGAATGACTGGCTGAGTGGATGTCTGACGCGTTAAATGCAGCCACGACAGCGCTGCTTTGAAGACGGCTAAACGCGATATTGAATGACCCGTCTTGTCAATCTTGAAACACGCAATATGTTCGGAGACTGAACAACCGTGTCTCGCGCAGGTTCGTAGAGTGTAGATATTTTCAGTTTGACATAGTATGAAGCTCCACCCCTCAGTTATGTGGTCACCTGACAGCATAACAAATATGACTTGTTATGATAATATACTATGGAATAAATAAATATGAAATGATTATCAAGGTGGTAAGGGGTGGTCACATAACGATAAATGGGATCAGCAGGGGAGCGTCAAACTATAAGAAAAACTCAAGCTTAACAGATGATACCAGCTGAGGTTATCACGAGTGCGTGAAGTCCTTTCCCCCCCCCCTCTTCCTCCCCCCCCCCCTTGAGCAGAAATGTTACATTTTAGAGTCGTTCCACAGCAATCTTGTGGATGCTGACGTCATAGATGAGCGAGTCGGAGCCAATCAGCGGGTAACTTTTTAAAAACTGATATTTGGTTGGCAAATTCAAAACTCATCTACGACTTAAGCATCCACAAGTTTGCTGTGGAATGACTTTATCATGGGTACGTGAAGTTTCCATTCACCATTGACGAATAATAACAATAAAACAACAATGAAAATTGATAGCTAAACCACTCCTTTTAGAATAGAAGGTTATTTTATTGCCATCTGAATGCATCTTGTCTATTTTGAGTGCTCTATAGTAAAAGTGATAAATTTTCGATATTTTGGTAACGATGCTAATCGAGACGATATATCGTACGAAGACACAACATCCATTTCCAAACGAGGGTTTGAACCTGGATTGAAGAGTAAATGGTTCACCATACCAACACAACGTCCTACCATGTACGGCCACTACGCAAGCGATGACTCTTATTCAAAGTTGGTTCGTTATTTATTTATTGTGTTATTTGAGAACATATTTTGAGTCCGTTTCAAATTGAAATAAGAAACAAAATAATGCACGTTGAGCTTTTATGTAACCCGAATATTTTACCAACAGATGGCGACTAAATCGAGAAGTTGAGAAAAGTAGTTGGCAATTCTACAAAGTTATCTAGATGGTATAATAATATTCGTTGCGCTCTATTTTATACGACACCGACAATCTCACTGGATTGTTGTTTTGTTTTCATGTTAGTTTCACTTTCTCGTTTTGAAACTTGCGTAAGAACGAAATTCTTGAATAGCCGCTAAAACTTTTGTCTAGACCAGTATATGCAATTGTTTTGGAAGTGGTAAAGCTAATATTTAGTATTTACACAGATACGCTATTTTAATTATTATTAGTAACTTATAATTACCATTGTGCTCTGTTTGGCTTATCGTTATCAGCACTGATAAGAAACTACTTTCCATTTTCAATTTTCTTTAAGAGATTTTAAATTGGATTTTTGTCTAATTTTGTTATGATTATTACACATTTTATATTAGCTTATGTTATAAATGCTAATTTCTACTATCTCCTATTCACACGTCGTAATTTGAATTAGTCATTGTTACTATAAATAGTATTTGATTATTCTACGGTAAAAAAAAAAAAATAATAAGTACTTTAAGGGTTCCTATAAACAAGCAAATTAAATTATTCTGGCTACGTACTTGATTTTAATGACGTAGACATGGTATATTAATTGTCCTATTGGTTTGAGACAGCTAAAATCATCAAAGCAGAACTAAAACGTTTTCGTCTGTATCTGAATCAGTTTATGTCCGAATTGAGCCACGAATTGAGTTCATAATACAAATGACACAACATCAAAGTTATGTATGATATAAACTGTTAATCACAATTACGTCTCTATATTGGGTGCTTGGGTCAAAGCTAGACTAACTCAAGGAATATTAGGACTGTCTGTTATCTGTAATAGTTGTTTTGATGGCTGTTATTAATAGTTTCCCGTCATATCTAGGATATTAACGCCGAATAGTATTTAGACGACTGTAGTTAACACTGCCAATCAGAGCTGGGCTCTGAATGACGTCATAATGTGAGAGTCGTAAACTATGTGATTATGACGACTCGTTGTTCACTAACTTTATTGACCTTGATCCGAACAAAAGCTTCTCCCCAGTCGACTCTTACCATAGATTCTAATGACCTCACTTTGACTTCTTTCACTTTGTTACATATTATTATTTACATTTTTTTGTTCATGATGTAGTTATGCTTGCTTTCAAGAGTTCCATTTACATATTTCTGAATCATTTCTATGGACAAATTATGAAGGCTCAACGCAAAAAAAGCTCGTAGAAGTTTCATCTTATAATATTTCATAATTCGGTTAACACTTGTGACGTGCCAAAATAAACAGGTGCACACCACTCGGCAGGCCTGACGCACTTACCGGGCCGGACCGACTCAGTGGAGATGGGGGGTGGGCTAAGTTGCGGCTCGTCTTCAGATGGTGGGCGCCACTTCGTTTCGAGTAGATGACCTGTAGGGGATATTGTAGAAGGAACGAAGAAATTCTACGTTGAAAAATAACCCCAGTTCATGAGAGAGCAAAGATAGGAATTTATTATGACAGAGAACGTCTGACGACAAATGGACAATGGTGGACAAGACACAGCTTGAGAGACTTCAGTCGATAAACATGAGAAAACAACACAAATGGTTCATAGACAAAAATACAATATAAGAAAAATAGAAAATACTTGTTTAGTTAAATACGCTACCCTTGATGGGCGTACGGTACATTAAGTTTACACGTTCGCTCTTCTTGAGCCTATTGTGACAATACACAAATACTTAATAATAGTAAGGTAGAAAAATATGGAATAATCGGTAGGCCTTACAATGTAACTGTAGGTTAAAGCTTTTAAGCTCGGGCCTTCATGGGCACTGGGAGACTCTAAGCGACTAACCCTACGTCATGTAATTCCCTATCTCGGTCAGCCACGGACACTTTGAGATTCTAAGTACCCGTCAGTAACTTCTCGCCCTCACATTCGCCACGGAATAGGTTGAGGTTCAAAGCTACTACGGTACGTTAGTTAGTACATACAGAAGAGGCTACATGCCTACCTAGCAAGACGAGTTGCCAGCAAATCCATCGGCTCTACCGGCCGTGACTATTGCTATCTTAAGACTAACAAGTTACTAAGGTTACGCTACACCTAAACATGGGTTATGATACAGACTTAAATTTAAACACAAAATGGTGATCACCTTACACTGGTTGTTAAGATGCATGAGAATTATTACTAGTTAAACGCTGAATGCTAGTCTGTACGTCCGGCTTAAATCCGCTACAAGCGTGTGGGTATCAGACCCGGATGCTTTGATCGTACAGACCTTAACGGCTTAAATTATAATTACATTAACAGGGTTATACAAGGTTACTATACACTTAGCCTAGGGGATTTTCCCCCTGCACCGGCTTCTAGTTACAGGATAATGAATAACGCTCTACCTTGGTAGGCTTGTACACTGGTTCACTAAGTTAGCATATGGCCTAACTGAAATGTAAGCATGTAGGCTTCACGCCAGACACGTAAGTCTACATATGGTATGACTGAATAGTTAAGTTAAAGTTCCTCCATTCACTAAGTTAGCATATGGCCTAACTGAAATGTAAGCATGTAGGCTTCACGCCAGACACGTAAGTCTACATATGGTATGACTGAATAGTAAAGTTAAAGTTCCTCCATTCACTAAGTTAGCATATGGCCTAACTGAAATGTAAGCATGTAGGCTTCACGCCAGACACGTAAGTCTACATATGGTATGACTGAATAGTAAAGTTAAAGTTCCTCCATTCACTAAGTTAGCATATGGCCTAACTGAAATGTAAGCATGTAGGCTTCACGCCAGACACGTAAGTCTACATATGGTATGACTGAATAGTAAAGTTAAAGTTCCTCCATTCACTAAGTTAGCATATGGCCTAACTGAAATGTAAGCATGTAGGCTTCACGCCAGACACGTAAGTCTACATATGGTATGACTGAATAGTAAAGTTAAAGTTCCTCCATTCACTAAGTTAGCATATGGCCTAACTGAAATGTAAGCATGTAGGCTTCACGCCAGACACGTAAGTCTACATATGGTATGACTGAATAGTAAAGTTAGAGTTCCTCCACATGCTGGATAAAAGTTGACCAGGCTTTATGCACATGGGTAATTAGTGATTTCGAATTCGGGTATCTAAATGGTCAGCGAGGCCCTGCCTCTAGTGGCTCAATTACAGTACCGACATATCGGGGTTCTCGTGGACCGAACCTGGCTGGGGAAGTCTACGACGGAAATTCCCACGTGGTTGTCCGTGAAAATCCACCTCGCCGAGGAGCTTCCTAGATTAGGCCTAGGCTAGACTGACAGTCGCCTCGGATCGGATGCTGCTAGCCTAGAGGTCCGCTGCGTCGCACGCTCGCCCATCGGGAAAACTTCGACATGCCGGAAAATGTAGGCTAGACCCTCCGGAAAAATCCTATTTTCAAAGAGAAAATGGCCAATGTAATAAAACTATTTTCAACAAACGATACGTTAAGCCTAGAGACACATTCTCAGCTTCAACGCCAGATTAGATGGATGAACAAGGACTTACCACTGAATGGATTTACGAAATACAGGTTATTAAACCATGCTGCACGTAGAACGCCTCTGGTAGCTTACATGCTCGAGCAAAATGTAGCTCCGAAACACAAAGTTCTCTCAGGACTTCTCTCACGAAACAGACCAAATCTAACTTTCCTGTTGTGGCTCCTCAGCTATCGTCGTGCGATAGAGTCGAACGAAACTAGTGCTGCGCGGCGACACTTGGAACTTGCTCGGCTGCGTTAGGCTCTCACCGGCGGTGGAATGCGCGGGATTTCAAACGCCGTGCGGGACGTTCAAAACACTCGATCATCCGACGCTATGGAGAGGGGTCCCGTTGGCTCTGGCCAGCCTTCAGAACATGTGAGACGACCGGAATATCACTAGGGGCCAGCCCAGTGGATTCCCAGCCGTCACACACTTTTTACCTTAGTGCTAACATTACTGTATTTCTGATATTTTGTTTGTAAGTCTGTGTCATATTGTCAACCTTCAGTAAGGCAGGGACTTTAATAAAGAATTACTACTATACAAATTAAATAATTTTATGTGAGAGTATTTTTAGAAAAATCAACCAATATAGAAACTCCCTGGTACCGTTGTTATCATAATATAAAATAAAAAATTGCACACTGCAAAAAATGTAAACACTTTCAATCTAGTACCTTTTCCTGGATAGTCGTGGTACCTTCTTGACGTCACTTCTTACGTCACCGATCATTAATGACGTGACTTCATGAAAGTAGCTTTCAGACACGTCCATAGAAGTGACCTCCTTGCCACTGTTGCTACACCGCGACGGTAAAACCACGGGCGCGTTCATAAACCGCGTCTCGATGCTCCGATCGCTCCGAGCGGCGCGTAGCAAATAAACCTAGCGCTATATAAATATTTAATTTCTCGTTTTACCTAAGAACCGCAGCCTGTGTGCGGTTATGACAGCGACGCACCATTCTACGCTTTAATATTAAACGTGCCCTAATGTGCCTCGACGTACTCAACGCTGATTGGCTGAAACAAAACCGCATTCTAGATGGCCGTGGTTATCTTATTTGTCGGTATGAATAGTTTGCGCACGAGTTTCTCTCCGTTGTTTGTTCGAAAAACTTTTAAACTTGTTATGAATTTCAAAATAGCTTTCGAGCAAACAATCAGATTTCAAATCTAGAAGAAACACAACGAATTTACAGCGTGTGCTGACATAACTGAAGTATTCGCGCATTGGGTAAAACTGGGGGGCGTGGGGGGTTGACTGTATTGGGGGTGAAACGGAAGGGATGGGAGATCGTGGATTGTGTGATAGTTTCGTATCCCGTGGGTTAGTCCGCAATCAATGGCTCCATGGCGCGGTTGTGCAATCAAGATGATACATCTACTTACATTTCAGATGTTTTCTTTTCAATGTTACAAACACCAATCATGATTTTCGAAATTGAGTTATACAGACTCTTTACTAGCATCAACGTAACTAGTCTCATACCAAACTCAGATCCTTATATTGCGACCCTTTCGTGCACTCTGTTTCAGCAAAAAACAACAGATTCCTGGCGTTCCTTCACACATTCGTAAATGCAGTCTTCAGTTAGACGAGTGCACAAGCCTCATTAGTCATGCCTGCTGTTTCGTGTTACGAATTTACAGGTATGCAACATAAGGTAGTAAATTATTCCTCAATGATCTGTTTCACTTATAAGATCGTAACAAGAATACTGATGCGTTCCTATTGGCTGCAGTTGATTTTCAGTCGTAAAAAGTATCAGGGATTCCCCAAAAGAACAAACCTGAACCTCGCGTCCTTATTGGCTGCGTACTGACCTTGGTCGACCGCCGAGGTTCTCCCCTCCCCCCTATGACGAGTTACGCGTCCTCATTGGTTACGTACTGACCTTGACTCGACCGCCCAGCCTCCCTCCCCTCCACATGACGAGCTACGCGTCCCTATTGGCTGCGTAGGGCCTTGAGTCAACCGTTGAGGCTCCCCCTCCCCTCCATATGACGAGCTACGCGTCCTTATTGGCTGCGTACTGACCTTGGTCGACCACTACGCCCCCCAATGACGAGCCACGCGTCCCTATTGGCTGAGTACTGACCTTGAGTCGTCCGCCCAGCCCCCCTATGACGTACTACGCGTCCTCACTGGCTGCGTACTGACCTTGGTCGACCGCTACGCCCCCCTATGACGAGCCACGCGTCCCTATTGGCTGCGTACTGACCTTGAGTCGTCCGCCCAGCCCCCCTATGACGTACTACGCGTCCTCATTGGCTGCGTACTGACCTTGGTAGACCGCTACGCCCCCCTATGACGAGTCACGCGTCCTTATTGGCTGCGTAATGACCTTGACTCGACCGCTACGCCCCCCTATGACGAGCCTCGCGTCCCTATTGGCTGCGTACTGACCTTGACTCGACCGCTACGCCCCTCTATGACGAGCTACGCGTCCCTATTGCCTGCGTACCGACCTTGAGTCGCCCGCCAGGCCCCCCTCCCCTCCACATGACGAGCTACGCGTCCCCGCCAACTCCTTGCCGGCTGGCGGACTAGCGAGCACAATGGCTGAACAAGGACACGACAGTCTGCTATAAATCTGGACGGCAATCTCCATACAAATCCCGGGTAATCTATCACGTTGTCTTGGCTGCTATGACTCGTCTGGGACTCAGCACGCGAGGGACATACATTCTTGTGTAGTCGTCGGCAGGAGGGGGGTATGGGGTGGGGGGAAGGTCTTTAATTAATATACACACATTTGAGTGTATGTGCAATACACGATATGCACGATTTTATTCTTTATTGTACTGCATATGATTGTCGTTACGTAAACACCGGTAATATGCACATAATTAATAGGGAAAAATGAGAAAAAAGCGGTAATGAGTTGTTGATTGTAAAAGCAAAACTCATTTTCTATATAATTAACATTCTATGATGATATTGTATTTTGAACCGCACAACACAAACGAAGGAATATTATAAAATGAAGCAATTGTTCATTGGAAATGAAACTAAACAGAAAGTAGGATGTTAGGTAAATGAAGCCATGGACAGATATTTGTACTGGTATTGGTTTAGGTAGAAAATATCGACGTAGTAAGTGAATTTCACAGTTAGATGTTTACCAAAATGAAACGTAGTCTCTTGTTTTTATATTTTACATATTATTATACTTAACAAATAATGTGAATTTAAATTGATAATTCAACATTTAGATATAATAGGAATTTGAAAACACATCAATTACTTGTGATTTGAAACTCATCTTGATTTTTACAACCAGTTTTCTCGCATGTCTATCAGTTTATAATAAATATATTTGATTTTTGTGGTCATCGAATGCGATAGAGATAATATAAAATCCAAGGTAAGTTACTGGAAGACATACAGACCGACTATAAACCAGCTATTTCCCGACAGTTGCGTGGATCGCGCTACAAGAGATACATTACTCTCGGAAAGCAATTGAAAGTATATTGGTGTCAATCTGGCGTCTCCGACGGTGCCTGGAGGGCGGTGGAGGGGGGTGGAGGGGGTGAAGGGGGTGGAGGGGGTGGTTCTCCCATCTGCTGCCACCTAAAGGTGAGACCCGGGCCGTAAGTTTGATTTCATACTACGTTTAACACGCAACTTGTGACGAGTGGAGGGGAAAGAGGGGAGGGGGTCCGACGCATCGGCCCGTCTCAAGTAGGAAGGGAGGGGGATGTTTTCTCAACTAGGTAATTTACTAACATTTGAAGTCTACGTTTGCTTTGAGAGTTTTGAGCCCCCAAGCGTAGATTCTGTCTGGCAGAAGTTACCCAAAGCAAGACGAAGAGTTTTGTATATTTCGATGTGTTTTACTTTAGCTTCGTTATGGGCAAAGTTAACGCATGAGTGAACACACTGTGAGTGTAAGGACCGCTTCACACGAGCGACTCTGCGGCGCCGCTTAGCCGCGCCGCTGAGCGGCGGTGTTTAGCAGTACATTGTTTTAAATGAAGGTCTTCACACGAGCGACCGCCGCTAAATCCGTCGCGCCGCAGCGGCGGAGAGTCGCGAACTCGGCGTTTCAGACGCGACTAGTCGCGGTGAATTTTAGCGGCGCCGCTGGTAGCAGTACATTGTTTTAAATGAAGGTCTTCACACGAGCGACTCCGCGGCGCCGCTGTTCCTCGTATCTTCCCTTGTTTTGCGTACTTCAGTCATGTTCTGAGAGTGATTGGATGAGGTTGCAGCCATGGAGAACACTGAAGACTTCATTAATGAAGTAGAACAGCATCCCTCCATCCCTAATTTTTTTATTCAAAATTATTTAACTTAATTATTAGTATTCTTAGCAGAAACAAACACAAAGTTCTTTATTAAAGCTACTGAAAATCTAATTGGTTAACGGATTAGTATACTTAACTATTTTGAAAATGTGAAACTATGAAAAAAAGAATATATTTTCTCAGATAAGTCACTTTCACATCACAGTCACCTTTTTGTCACTACTAAACTTTAACCTTTTGTCACAATTATAACTTTTTAGAAAGCTTGGACAGTTAGAGCCATCACTTCTTTCAGTAATATCGTATTTTACTATTCACATTCATACATCCTACTATTATTATTAGCAATTATTATGGTTCAATATTGCATCTTTTTACAATAATAATTTCTATATAAAGCTGAAAGCACGTATATATAGGGTATGAACCTACATCAAACATATTCATATAATCAAATCTAAAGTTTATCAAAGTTCAAATTACTATACATATATTCATAAACGGCCTTAATGCCTTGTATACGAGTTACAAGTTTAATACGAGTTTTTCGTAAACTGTTGGGCCACCATATATTATACATATTACAGGTGCCAAATAGTCTACGAAAAACTCGTATTCCTTACTATTTCTGTGCTGTGTTATAACAATAAATATGATGGCAATTGTTAATTAATAAAAATTATTATTTACTTCAAGGTCAGGCCAAGTTTCTCGTCTGCCGGTATACACCTCCTCATGACTGTGTCCTCTCCTGATAACTTATATCCACTTCCACAATGGATAAAAGCTCATCAAAGGAGCTTCTTGACATGCGAAAGAATTGAAAAACCTTATTGTCGTCTTGTCTTAAATCGTCATACAGAGTATGGAATAACCCCTTTTGCAATCTCTCACTTAGCATGGCGTTAACCCATAGTTTTCTTTTTGGTTTCCTCTTCCGGCGCAGTCTTTTACGAAGCAGCAGAATAAGACGCAAATCATCCTCCTCAGAATTCATATTGGTAATTGATAAAAGGAATGCCTGGGCACAAACGCGCGGCGCGGCAGAGTCGCGTGCAGTCGCGTGCACGGCGGTTTACCGACGGCTCAGCGGCGCCGCTAAGCGGCGCCGCTGAGTCGCTCGTGTGAAGCGGTCCTAATTGTAGCAAGAGGACGGCATCCTGTTCGCTAACAAATCAGTCAACTCCAGACGGTCATAACCTAATACGCATGCCTAACTTTCTCCTCACTTGTTATGCATGTACATGTACATGAACATATGCACATATGCACGTATGCACATGTACATGAATGTATACGGTCGGTCGGCGTATTTACATGTTAAAACACATCTCTCTTGTTGCATAGTTCACGATCGTTCGACAGAAATCGATCGAAAAGTACAACAGTTTAAGAATGTTTGTTCGTATCTTTATTCAATATCAAAGAGTCGGAAGTTACGGGGAATATAATATATTACCAAGATCTAAAGAAATTCTCAAAACAGGATTCAAAATTTATCTTCGTTTGACAAAAATTAGAGAGTTTCATTAAATCCCTAATTGTCTTATTGGATTCAAACATTATACTTTGGTAATCTGTTTTTGAGAATATCTGTGGATCTAAATAATCTCATTTAAAAACAATGACAAACAAGCTAAAGTTTTCACTCTTCTCCAGCTATTTATATCCTTTACATTATGTTGTCTAAAAATAGGAAATGTATATGAAAATATTGAATTTATACCAAAATTTAACCATATACAAAACTGTTTCATATAGAACGAATTATCATTCCGTCTGGAATAAGGTGGTGTAGGTAATAAGAAAACAACAAATGCTACTTTAGTATAGTACACCAGACGCCAAAAGTAAATTAAGGGTATAATGATCTTCCTCTACGAATATGAACTAATGATTCAAAAACTAGTTCGAGTCTAGAAAATGTAAAAGATAAAAGTGAAAGTGAAATAGGAAATAAAGTTATTGTCCTACCATTGATTTATAGATGTCAGCCAGCATACTGGTACGTGCAATATTCGCTTCAGAAGCCCTAGTGCGAATACGTGAAGTGAAAACTAGGACAAGACGTGTTATGACAGAATGTGATTGTATCCATTCGTTCGGAAACAGTTCGAGAACTCGATTTTGATTTATATCCGATCTTTGTACGCTTTTACAAATCGAGAAGACGGTTGGCGGAGATGGACAGGGATGAATGTCGATGACTTAAATCTAGTGTTGAAATGAATGAATGAACATACAGTGTGGCCTCATAAGTGGTTGTGCGCGAGGCTACATTCGGAAGGTCATCGGTTCGATTCCCGGGGCTGGTATTTCTTTTAAAATTTCCCGTGGACTTCATCAGTCATGAGGCTAAAAATGTGGAATGGGGCTCGAAATCAATAAAGTACGAATTTTGGAACTCAGTATCTAAAATGTATCTGGAAAAATATTATAGAGAAAAATGTGAATTGTATAATGACTGAGTATTGATATGAAGAAGTCTGAGGTATAATAATATTACATGCAAAAAATAATTAAAAAAAAACAACGCTTATATTTAAATGCACTAAAAAGTAAAAAATAAATTTAGGAATACGTCTGTGTGAAAAATTTCAGCTTGATCGGACATTTCGAAGTAGGTTAGAAGTAGGTGGAATATCGATTCAAAGATTCCGTCCAGACAAACAAGGCAAGCTAATATAAGCGTTGTAATAATAAAAAATGAGTTAGCCGTAGTAGAATAAGAGTCACTTCGTGTAGATTCATTCAACTTTATGAAGTAAGTAAACACTCCGATACAAAATAATGAAATGCCTTGTTTTATTAAGAAAATAATTGAGTTTTGTAAATTGATTCCAAACAAACCCTTAAAGTTGATTTTTAATTAACGCATCGGAGGTCGGTGCCAAGACTTGAGAAAACATTTACCCTATTTCCAAAAATAGACTCTCGTTCTTATATAGAACGAAGTGGAAAATTCACAGCCGGAAAAGAGTTATGGACGTTGGCCTACGTTTTAAGATATTAATTATGATAAAAGTCCGAATTACAAAAACAGCGTTTTCGCTTGACATAAATATGCTTGCGTACACAACACAACTACATTTCCATAGTTCGACTCGCTTTTGTAAGAAGTAACAAAAGTATACAACATGATTTATTTTAAAATAAATATTCTTGCAATAACGTTAAAAATTTGCAATTTATTGGTTGTAATATTCGCAAATAATATTAATATTAATCGTCTTCCTCCAGTTGAACGGAATGTTGACATAGTCTATGTTGACTTTCTCCGCTAGTTCCGCATTAAATATCATCTTAAACCCCAGGCATGCAATTCTTTAGAACACATTTTATATAATACTCTTATAATACAAGATAACATAACTTGAGTTGAAGCGAACATACGTTCCAACATTGTCTTGCAATCGTTTCGAAGTTTTTCTTTTGTGCATTATGCTGTAATACGCTTGGATATAGATTTAACATATACTTTAAAATATAAATCCAGGAAATACCTATGATGGTCATAAAAAAAATAGTATAAACAATGACAAATGTATAAGTAAACAAATAACAAATATATTGAAATAACTAAAGATAAAAATCTCGTGTTCATGATTGCGAACGAACCAACGTTGCCATTGAATGGTCTTCTTTGCAACTTTTCAACGATTGTATGTTTTCAAATGGCTTAGAACATTATTTACTTATTATTCGCCGCCGTATCCATCAACTTTTTAGAATACAAACAACGTCCTGCAATCCAACAAGTGATCGACGAAAGTTAACAGCTAGTGTGGATCCCAGCCTTATTGTGATTGGTCTAGAAACAATTCGCTCGCCTCATTCGCGTGCATGAAAACGATTTGCCATTAAAACAGGCATTTGACCGATGACAACAAAACGAAAACGGTTTACAATATTATTATTGAAGCTAAATTGTTTACACACATCTCACACGGTTATTCACTAGACTTAGAAATGTATATAGCATCACTTTATCATTAACCTCAGGCTGTTTCCTAAAATATAAATATATCGGCTAGTGCTTTTGAGGTAATTAGGGGCCATAGTAAGATGTTATTAAACAGAATAGAGATCCGGGCAGACGCTCTTTTACAAACTGTTAACTGATGTGGTTTTGTAGGGATCAATTACAATCTGTAATAATCATAGGGGCGCGTGCGAGAGAGAGAGATAGAGAGAGAGAGAAAGAGACAGAGAGAGAGAGAAAGAGGGATACTCGTTATTATGGCCTGCGTATACCCTAAATAAAAACCGTGGTTGAGAGAGAAATACGATGTCGTATCCCTAGATATATAAAATACAATATCGTATTCTACATTTTAAGGACTCACTAGACATCGTTAATACATAACATAGATTGTATTTTAAATGGACACATTGAAACATATTTTCTAGAAAAACCAAATACTAGGTAAAATGTTTTATTTTCTGAAAAAAACCTAATTCTCGAACGCGTATGAAAGCCACACGTATGACCTTGATAAGACCTTTGGAGTGAATAACCGCGATGTCAACCAAGAGCTTTGAAACGGTCTAGCGGTGAAGCCACACGAGTGCCATGGAATTGTATGACCTTGATAAGGTCTTTGGGGTGTCTAACCGCGATGTCAACCAAGAGCTTTGGAACAGTCTAAGGGTGAAGCTACACAAGTGCCTTGAATTGTATGACTTTGATAAGATCTTTGGAGTGTCTAACCGCGATGTCAACCAAGAGCTTTGGAACGGTCTAACGGTGGAGCCACACGAGTGCCTTGGAATTGTATGACCTTGATAAGATCTTTGGGGTGTCTAACCGCGATGTCAACCAAGAGCTTTGGAACAGTCTAAGGGTGAAGCTACACAAGTGCCTTGAATTGTATGACTTTGATAAGATCTTTGGAGTGTCTAACCGCGATGTCAACCAAGAACTTTGGAACGGTCTAGCGGTGAAGCCACACGAGTGCCATGGAATTGTATGACCTTGATAAGATCTTTGGAGTGAATAACCGCGATGTCAACCAAGAGCTTTGGAACGGTCTAAGGGTGGAGCCACACGAGTGCCATGGTATTGTATGACCTTGATAAGATCTTTGGAGTGTCTAACCGCGAGGTCAACCAAGAGCTTTGGAACAGTCTAAGGGTGAAGCTACACAAGTGCCTTGAATTGTATGACTTTGATAAGATCTTTGGAGTGTCTAACCGCGATGTCAACCAAGAGCTTTGGAACGGTCTAACGGTGGAGCCACACGAGTGCCTTGGAATTGTATGACCTTGATAAGATCTTTGGATTGTCTAACCGCGATATCAACCAAGAGCTTTGGAACGGTCTAACGGTGAAGCCACACAGTGCCTTGGTATAGCACAAGACTCAATTCTAAAAATAGCCGTGTAGCCGTGTTTTGTTTCTGACAAACATTGAATATGCACCAATCAAAGAAAGATACGACGATGCAGTTGCCTAGCAACACATTGTTTGTCCGCCTGTGATGTCACAACCACCTCAATTGAGGCTTGTGCTATTGTATGACTTTGATAAGATCTTTGGAGTGTCTAACCGCGATGTCAACCAAGAGCTTTGCAACGTCATCCCCGCTGATTGGAGATCTAATTGGTCAAGTCTCTGGGGTCCTCATATCGATAAGTTCCGATAGAAGTAATATCGCGCTGTAAGGCTGCGTCACCAATCTAGCTCTGGGATTAGTCGCGATATGATTGGCGTAGTAGATCCTCTTCTTCTCACTAGATGGGGTCACTTGTCGTCCCTTTATCTAAACTCTGTCCAAGGCAAAGCTGAGAAAGCCGCCGGGAATTTGTTTCACCTCATTTATAATGAGTTATTTGTACACCCCGAGTGCGACCACAGATTCCTTGAATTTGTTGGGTTCGAACGTCAAAAAGTAATCAAATGTAATCGTTTGTTTGTTGTGTGGACGCCTATTTTTTGACAATATGTTGGGTTTCCAAGAAATGTGCGCATGGTTGAACTTTTGTTATGGCTTCCGGTAATGAATTCGGAGATTTCGTCTCATGTTTGTGCTAGCAAGGTAGTGGGGGTGTGCATCATCTGTGAAATGCCAAGGTCGACTGATTTTCTTGTTCTCAACTAAGCGTGGACCCACTGTATCTCGACAACTATGAGCGTTCTTGTTGTCACTCTGTCGTCATATGACCTAGTTGTCGAGTACGTAGTTAAACACCAAATATTGATAATAATGTTAATGGTTATTACTCATCTACCCATATGAAAACATAATGTTAAGGCACCTAGCGTTTCTCGTAAAACAATAAAAATAATGTTACTATCAAAAATGTTTGTTGGAAATGTAGGTGGTGTGCGTCTATTTTGATTAAATTATGTAAGGTATATTATCAAGTGGGGCACGGACCAATAATAATAAACATAATTATAATAAAGAAGAAACTGAAGGAAAAAATATTCTAAAAATCAATGTTTTCAATATTATTATTAAGGGTATAGTTTGACAACGTACTCTTCTATACAACGGTCTAAGCCAGAACTGTACACTATTGTTCAAAAGCAAATTGGAACAACAATAAAGAATGTGACACTTGGACTGAAATTACGAATGAATCCTAAACCCAACGTTATTCGGTTCCCTTTCGCGATATTTAAAACCAATATTCCTTCTTAAATCGCCTTCCAAACTCGTTTCCAATACTTCTCGAATATAAAATCTTCATCCTTGCCAGAGAACTTTAATATAAAATAACCAAAAATATTACTACATCTCTAAAAATCTACTTTTCTCTAAAACACTAAAACCCACCATTCTCTTTTTAGCTTCACCTTTAAGTGTATCTGAGTGCATTTTGTAATTTACCAAAACCAAAGTACCTCTTAATATTATCCTCTCATGCATGACGGAACCGACCCGAACATTGACGGAACTACCCGAGAGAACACGCGTCTTTGTTTGAGAGCCGAGCCCCGAATCTAAGCGAGGGAAAAATTCCTGAAACTCAATAAGAAAGTGAACAAGCTTTTAACGCGGGACAAATCTGAGCTCGTATCACGTGATATGATGACGTCATTATATCCGCCCCATCGCGATCTTGCCTCGGATAAAAGCTTTACGTCTTTAGTGTAGCTACACTAGAGTACACCAGATCTTGAGAGTGGCACAAGAAAACAAACAGATAATGGAGCCGGTGATATTCCGTCACGTCAATGCATAATGGTTGCTCTTAGCTTTCGTTATTCCTACGGGAGTAACAGGAACAAGTGAGGAAGAGCTTCAACCACAGTTTCGATCTCGGGAGCAATATCACCTTTGAGTATATAGTGTGGGGTAGAGAAGCAACACTACAGGGTGATATTTCGTC
Source organism: Isoperla grammatica (assembly GCA_945910005.1). Lineage (NCBI taxonomy): Eukaryota > Metazoa > Arthropoda > Insecta > Plecoptera > Perlodidae > Isoperla > Isoperla grammatica. The sequence goes on from OX246743.1 coordinate 25,764,456, forward strand.
ACGTCAATGGGTAATGGCTGCTCTTAGCTTTCGTTATTCCTACGGTAGTAACAGGGACAAGTAAGGAAGAGCTTCAACCGCAGTTTCAATCTCGGGAGCGATATACCCTTTGAGTATGTAGTGTGAGATAGAGGAGCAACGCTTACCGTCACGTCAATGCGTAATGGTTGCTCTTAGCTTTCGTTATTCCTACAAGAGTAACAGGAACAAGTGAGGAAGAGCTTTAACCGCAGCTTCAATCTCGGGAGCGATATCACCTTTGAGTATCTAGTGTGGGGTAGAGAAGCAACGCTAACGAATGTTTGTATACCGCAGTTTTAATCATGGTTTACTTCATTCTCTCGGTAAAGGTTTGAATCCTGGCTGAAGAATGGATGTTACGTGTGTCGTTTTTTTCTCATCTTTACATTTCACTCATTCATCGACCTCAAACTATGAGATCCAGAGTCAAATATTGTTCTATACATTAAGTAATAAATCGATGTTTATATTTATGTAATACAGCTGCTGCAATCTGATTTTATCAAGAATAACTGTATCATCATATCCAGCTAACGCGGTCACATTTAACTAACACAACAACGTAAGGTTCACTACCAAACGGGGTCAGTATTCAGTATTTAAGGTTTCCACGAACGTGCGTGTGGCACGTGTGCGTATGCGTGTGGCGGCCAATTTGGTGAGATATTTGAGTACGTTACCATAAAGAAACAGTTGGATCAAGTTTTAGTAAAAACAAAACACCTTATTTCGTTAAGATAAGTGGTAGTTTTGGAATAAAATTATTATAACAAAACCTCTTATTTCGTTTAGATTAGTGATGGTTTGTGTTTGGTAATGATCTTTGTCTTTAATTCGTAAGTTATTTTTATTTCTTAAGACTACTGTAAGTGAAATTTTGAATTATGCCCGCTCATATTCTAGGTTATGCTAGAATTTTATATGAGACAAATATGGCCTTGGTGATATTATTTGAAATCTATAAATTCGAATCGTGCATCGTCTGGACCGACATAGCATCTATCTATTCCAATATAAACGCATCTACGATCAATTTAATCGTTGGGCGCTGTTATTCTTGCCGAGTAGCGACGTTCGACGCCGTCAACAGAAAACCGTTAGCGTTGCGACTCTACTTGACACTACATACTAAATGTATCACATGGTCCCGAGCGGTTTATTGCATTCTTTTGTTCTGTCATCCTTGCACGGATGTTGAAACCGAGCTCAATTGTTTCAATTAAATTATCTGTTTCTTCAATACGTCTCTCTTTTAATATCCGTTGTTATAATACGAGAATTGCTCGCATAGCTCTAGGATTGTGTTTTCAAAATTAAATTAGAAGAATTATCTGTCACCATTCCTCTATCTTATCCATTGCTGATCGACATTATCACATACTTGAACTCTGCAGAGTCGAGTTCAAGTATGTGATTTGTTTATGGTTTTTAAGGAGTTTGTTCCTCTTATGGAAAGAATTATGTAATAAAACAATTCAGAAGAAACAAATCCTGTACCTAACTTGACACTTAACAATGCATGCGGCCCCTAGCCTACCATTTTTTGGTTGAACTCTTGAGTAATGTAGTCTATCAACTTAAAAAATATAATTGGCCAACACACGTAAACGTATCACTTAGATAAACAAATTAAAACATGTATCAAAACTAAATGGCTGAAAAAAAAACGAAAAGATAATACTTCAATACCATTTAGGCACGGATTTTCAACCGGTCCTAACGAGGCCGTTAGCTGACGGTCCGTTATCTGCATAGGGTATATTGGGTTACAGGTTACAGACCGTCAGCTAACGGCCCCGTTAACGAACCGTTAAACGATGGGAAAAACCAGACCTTAGATTGACAATATATTAAGTAGTATTTTCAATTATCTAAATGTAAATAATAAAGTGTTGTGTGTTTTGAATGCCCAAATGAAGATTTTAAAAAACATTAGCTCTATTACAGTCCAGATTTTCACACGTTCATTTTAGATCATGTTTGCAATGCCTACATGCGTAAAAGCAACGTTTATTTTGTTGGTAATAAAAATTAAAAAAAATATAATAACACAATATAGACCTATATATATATCGCATAAGTCTTTGAGAATCATGGTATCACTAATTTTGAACCAATTGCGAATGCATCTATATTTTCAGTGACGCATGAAAGAAAATGCTTGGTCTTCATGGGCAACATAAAAATCTGAATCCATCACTCTAAAACCAAGAAATAAAAACGAATACAAAATCACAAACGAAAAAAAATTCCTTTATCTACCATCATTAATCCATAATATGCCAAAAATAATCCAATTTTTTTCAAATACTGCAAAATCCTCTTATCAATAAAACGAGATAAAAAAAAACTCGTGCATTCATCGAAAACACCATGAAAAGAAATATTATCCCTTAGTTTTCAATTCAACTTCCGCCCTTACAGCTCGCGAGCATATATCCTGGCTTAATATAAACCCTATCGGGTTCAGCTTAGCTCACAGCTTCAAACTTCCCCACACGGTTATTCTAGTAAATTAATACACGACAGTGAAGCTTTGCCTACGTCACCTGCACGTAGTGTAGAGTAGGTGTACACCAGTCAGGAACACGTAAGCTTAGGTGAGACATGACCTAGATGTTGGTATGTCCGGCTCTGTCTTAACCCCTGATCGCACAAATGATTACTATCATATCAGAAGTGGCTTTCATGTCATTGACTTAGCAGTGTACAGTCACCGCTACAAGCGAAGGTACACGTGCTGTGCTGATATGTTGCATGAAGTGGCTTTCATATCACTGACTTAACGCAGGGTTTATCAAGTACAGTCACCGTCACAAGCGATGGAACATGCGTTGTCCTGATATGTTGCATGTAGTGGTTTTCATTTCACTGATACTTAGCTTAGCTCAGTGTGTATCAAGTACAGTCACCATCACAAGCGAAGCAACAGTGCTGTTTTCACAAGCGAAGCAACAGTGCTGTGAACATGCTAAACGGGGTCAAATACATCCAACAGATTTTATTGTTCTGCTTTGCGTCAGATGTACGTATAGGATTTGTTTACGATTGCTATCGAGTTCGTAGGAAAATAGCATGCATTAAAACAATTTCATAATTCTCGTTGGTCCAGTGGTTAGCATCCCTGCTTCCAATGCAGAAGGTCCCGGGTTCAAATCCCGCTTCAGGCAGAAGTTTTTTAACTTCTAATCTGGATTCAATTCCATTACTTCTTGGGTTAGGAATAAGTAAACGGTGACTTTGGAGCCGTCTTAGCAACGAAGCACTCAATAAATTCAAAGTTGTTCTGAATCGGCCTTGTTGATTCTGGCATTTGTCCGCAGGTGTTCGCACTGTCCAATCACTGATTCATATGTATCGTATTTGAAATATCGATCTTTGATTGGTTATCGCTCACTTGTCGATGGTGTTCGAAGCCTACAGGGTTGGTTAAGTCACTTTAAATTAAAGTCCCCCACTGCAAATCAGTTTAGTTACTGAGTGGGTAGACTCTAAATGTGAATTTATTTTTATTTATTTTATTTATTTAACCATATAAGAAATTCCTATACTTAACTTCACTGTGCATCTAGCGCGTAGAAATCAAACAGGTTGTAGAAAAACGCTAATGAATACTTTTAAAAGTGAAAGTGGAACAATGGATTTATGTAGATGTTCACACAATTTAGCATATTATTGAAATTTTCTATTTTACCATAACATATTTCACATTTACTACCATTGAATATTTACAATAACTATACCGACACATAATCGCATTATATTGATTGTCAATTGCGTTTTATGTATGCGATCAAACATTTTGTTGTCATAACCGTAGAGCTGTTTCTTTTAAAAATATTCATTGTGTGATCACATTGTTTAGCAGTGAGTGCACACACCATACACTTGCCACATAGTACATGCCAATTGATGAACACACCATAGACTTGTAATGTAGTGCATGCCAATTAATGAACACACCATAGACTTTTTATGTAGTACATGCCAATGAATGCACTTAGACTTGTAATGTAGTACATGCCAATTAATGAACACACCATAGACTTATGTAGTACATGCCAATTAATGCACAAACCATAGACTTGTAATGTAGTACATGCCAATGAATGCACACACCCTAGACTTGTGATGTAGTACATGCCAATGAATGCACACACCCTAGACTTGTAATGTAGTGCACGCCAATGAATGCACACACCCTAGACTTGTAATGTAGTACATGCCAATGAATGCACACACCCTAGACTTGTAATGTAGTACATGCCAATGAATTCACACACCCTATACTTGTAATGTAGTACATGCCAATGAATGCACACACCCTAGACTTGTAATGTAGTACATGCCAATGAATGCACACACCCTAGACATGTAATGTAGTACATGCCAATGAATGCACACACCCTAGACTTGTAATGTAGTACATGCCAATGAATGCACACACCATAAACTTGTAATGTAGTACATGCCAATGAATACACACACCTAAGACTTGTAATGTAGTACATGCCAATGAATGCACACACCATAGACTTGTTATGTAGTACATGCCAATATATACACACTATAGACTTGTAATGTAGTACATGCCAATGAATGCACACACCCAAGACTTGTAATGTAGTACATGCCAATGAATGCACACATCATGGACTTGTAATGTAGTACATGCCAATGAATGCACACACCCTAGACATGTCATGTAGTCCATGCCAATGAATGAAAACACCATAGTGACATGTCATGTATTACATGCCAATGAATAACCACACACCATAGACTTGTTATGTAGTACATGCCAATGAATGAACACACCATAGACATGTCACGTAGTACATGCCAATGAATGCACACACCATAGACATGTCATGTAATACATGCCAATGAATGAACACACCATAGACATGTCACGTAGTACATGCCAATGAATCAACACACCATATACATGTCATGTAATACATGCCAATGAATGCACACACCATAGACATGTCATGTAGTACATGCCAATGAATGCACACACCATAGACATGTAATGTAGTACATGCCAATGAATGAACACACCATAGACATGTCACGTAGTACATGCCAATGAATGAACACACCCTACTCGGTTCGATTCATCCAACCCAACGCGCGCAATTGACAATGCTTGGCACGGGTTTGCCGTTAACCGCACAATAAGAAGAGAAAGCAAGCCTTGTAAATTGTCTGCAATGGAAGGAATTACTCCCAACTCTCCGAACCATTTCGGCGCGTCGTAAAACTTGCAAAAACGAGTTTCGCCGCTGTTCTGTCATGAATTCGGACAGAAGCTTTGAAAAATGGAACAAATCCTGTCAGTACGTCCATTAAGTGTTTTGCGTCATTTTTACCGTTGGCAAGCCTGTCTCTGTGTTTCCGATACAAACTTTAGTATCCATTTTAGGGGAAATATTACCGCCAATGTTAATACCACGCCAAAATAAGGTAGTTTAATCATATCTAAATAAAATTTTCATCCTTATGTAACAAATCTTTTTTTTCAATATTTCGATTAAATCCAACAAAATTGAAGAAAAAGTTTTTTTAAATTTTTTCCCTTGCCACCATGTTCTTTTGAAAAACTGAATGGATATGTTGTTGAACTTTTTCCACTCTTTTCGTGTATGATGTAGTACGTTACATAATTTATAATACATAATTAATACAAGGTCCACTCATGTAGTTCGTTTGAAACAGCTGAGAGTTGATTTATCTCTTCCACCATGACGTAATTACATTGGATACGGCCACTCCACTTACACCGAAAAGTAGATGTCAAAAGAACAAACTTAATGATACACCAAATCGAAAACTGAGCTTAATTTTAGTTCGTCAGTACTAAACAATACGTGAAAAACATATTTTATAATACTGTAACTATCAGGGTTGAAATTCCATATTAATTAGTAAATTCAATTTTGCAACCATACCAATAATAAAAAAAATACAGTTTTCAAACAGTATTCAGTGCTTTCAAATTCAAACTGAGTCATGTTATTACTTTTTGGATGAGGTGAAGCATTATTGAGATGTTATTAATAACAAAAAAACCTGTAATTTTGTATGATATTAATATTGAAGTTAGTCTTTGAACCGGCTTCGTTTCAACGACCTGCTTCCAAAATTAACATTCGTTGAAATAAATGTCCATCCACAAAAGATTTCGGTTTTGTTTCATTTTGGTCGTCCAGTTCGTATACGTATCAGTTGATTAATATATTGCAAAATATGGCAAAGAGAGAACGCGCCCTGGTCACTGCAATCTAAAACACACACACATACAGAGGGTAAAAGCACAGCCCTCCTCATATCCATAAAGTAAACCAAGAGACACGGCCCGCTGCATAAAACAATCAAATACAAAAAAACCAGTGTTCGTATCTCACAATTTAATTACCGACATTCAGCGCGCGCGGGAAGCGGAAGTGGATTCAATTAGATGGCTGCTGTGACGTAGTTGCATCTCTAATGACGTGGCTCGATGTCGGAGGATCTACTTCCGGTTGGGCTAATTGGCTGCACCAAGTTGATCTAGTCTAGTGAGCTATCGGGACATAATGAGAGGCCGATATCAGCTGACGTCATGAGTAACTAGCCAATCAGATTCATCCGGATTCTTGATCATTACCATGTTTGGTACGACTCTCAGAATGGCACAAATGCAATATCTAACCTAACATCTTCGCTATCTGACTGAACAGATTTCTTCATGTCTCTTTGATCAATACCTCATACAATTCCATGTAAAGTACAGCCTTGATAGGTGCACTAATATCCGTTATCATGTTTGCCTGACCAAACAGTTTAAAAGCCAGAATTTAAAGGCACGTGGGCCGTATGCAGAGTCAAGTATCAAGTTAAGTACAGGATTTGTTGATATGGAGTTGTTTTATTACATGCTATTCGCCATAAGAAGATCAAACTCCATAGCAACCATAAACAAATCACATAACTCGACTGTGCATTTGCCCTCAATATATAAGTTCTATTAAGGTAGCAAATTAAAAAATTTGCTAAACACAAACTGGGAGAAATTAGGACAGAGACAGACACACTTTCCGGTATATCACTAAATGTACCAATGCATTAATGGCTTTTAATTAAATGTTGTTACTTTGTTTACAGTTCTCAAGGCACATCTGTCATGAAGACATTCGATCTTTTTTATTCATTCTTCTCTTCACAGAAGAACCATATATTGACCTTCTTATCTTCGACCTTCAAAGTACTTTCTATTCATCATCCTTTTCTCGGGCAATCTATCCCCTTGTGAGTTAACAGTAGGTATTTTACTTTTCCCTAAATCTAGTTATGAAGTTCTCCTTTCGTGGTCACATAATTCCTCGTAATCAAGTATTTTCAGTTGTGTTTTCATCATAGTGGGAAACAATAGGCTTAACGCTCAATTTTGTCATTAAGGGATAATAAATAACATAATTTTGAAATCACATTTCGTGACTGGGTCGAGATGAATATAGCTGATAGGTTTAGCTATAAATCTCCAGAGACTAAAACATTACAACGCGGGGATAAGTAGTTGGGAAATAACAGTCCATTTGGACATGAAATGTTACATCCTGTACTTACTTTAGGGAACGTAACAAATAGCTCAATTATGGTTACATTCTGGTTGATGTTATCGTTGTATGTTAGAAGTTGAGTAATTCACCCACTTGAAGGCAAGAAAGCTAGAGTAGACCATGTGATTGCCATTTACACCCTGTTCAAAGATAACTATGACTGCATGCCCACCTAACCAGCGTAATCACCGATTATGTAAGTTAAAATTTCTTTAAAAGCTCTAACATTTTCACAAATTACATTTTATTGAATGTTTCTTTTCCAATAAATAGTTTCGTTTTTTAAATGTTCTTATTTAATTATGAAAGGTATATTACAACAACCCACTACAAATGTTAAATAAGTATAAGAGAAACGGGCATATTAATTGGGATCAGAAAACATTCATAAGAAATAGCACTAAATTCTCTAGTCTAGGAGATGAAATACTTTGATTTTATTTTTGACAATTTAAATATTTTTAAACCCATTTTAACCGACATAAATCTGGGTTCCCAAGGGTAGGTGGATATATACAGCACCAAAGTATAATAAAGTATAAATTAATTACGATTGTCGCCAGAAGGGCAAAGCTCAAACAGACCAAATCACAATTTTAGTTTATCTAAAAAAAATTTGCAGATACCCCCGAGCAAATCACCGACAATACATAGAGAAAAAAAACATCATTGCACTGACAGGCTAACACGTCACCTTGTTCTGCATACAAAATGATAACCACTCAAAGCAAAGCTACTGTGTGAAGTATTTATGCAAACTTGGTACAAGCCCGAGATATCCCGAACATTTCCGAGTCCTCCCTCGGGACAACCTCACCTTTCGTTACTTATTACGCTCCGCAGTGGAACATGTCTGGTCGCATGCGACAATGTCACAATCCAAATACGACGGGAATTTAAATTTCAAGTCTGACACACCTTCATCCCCGTTAAAGAAAACTCTCGTTTCTTCCTACTGTTTTTATTCTGCACTCATAAAATAATAAGAAGTATGACGTAATGTCCATATTTTCGGAAACAAGCAAGGAAACTGACAGAAAATAAGAAGAAGAATTGAAAATGAAACAACAAGTGCGTCTCTAGAGGAAGCGATGAGTACAACTGAGGTTCCAACCAAGTTCAACCAAGTTTGAGATGAAGCTACTGAAAACGTCCGCTAGGTGTCGGAAGTTGGAGGAAAATGCGGAAAACAATTGCGAAGATTCTTGATGGAAGTTCATAAAACTTGTTCGCGTGCAATGTAATATACAGCCACTGACATATAAATTAAGTGCTGGATACAATATTAATGGAACAACTTTTCTGCACTGCAAATGCGGTTGCCCTTTGTTGAGGCTCATGACTTGGGCTTTAATATTAATGTCCTACAAAACATGAATATTACCGTAAATATTACAATAATGTGTTACACATTCAAACTACTACATTAAAATAATCTCATTAATTTGTCCATCCCATTCATTCTGCAATGAAATAAACCATTTTCTAAATACTTTTTAATCCTTTGACTGATTTAACCACGGTGACAACAATACATTTTAAATGTTATGTCACGGTTCATTGATACACGCAGCAACATCATCAATTAATATTGCTTTTTAAATTTGTAATTGTTGTGCATACACACATTACAAGACTTTGATTAAATCCTAGACAATTTTGAAATTGATCTATTGAGATAGAAAGAGATAATATACTCGCTTCACTCCAACTGCAACTAGTGGCAACTCTCATTTGAATGAATCTCCCCCCCCCCCCCCCCCCCCAACAACACATTCATGTCACCGCGTGTGTGACATATTACATCACCACCGCCCGCTATACTAAGAACGTCTTACTCATTCCACTGCCTGTGTTATTACTACATCATGTCACCGCCTGTTAATCACAGCATGCGGCGCATCACTCGAGTAAACACTTCTATAAATCACTGTCTGTTCTGTAAAGTCGCGTCTCTTCACAGTTCGCAATTAAACTCTATTGAAGCAGACAAAGCACGATGCGATGCGCACTTGTACTGTCACGTGACGTGACGTGGAATACGTGATTGAGTGTTTTGTTGGTTGGGAAGTCTTGAAGCGTTTCAAGTTTGTCTTTACAATAATCTTATGCGCCCGTATATTAGAGTTGTACGTGTAGGATAGAGTTGTGTAGTTGTTGGTGTACAGTTATCAGCAAGAGTTTTGCCACTAGGGGTCTAGACTCTAGAGGAATATATGTGAGAATGAAAGAGTAAAATTATAAACTGGTTTAGTTATTTTGATTAATAAAAAATATGAGATATTATTGGCAATAATTGAGTCATGATTTTTCTTAGTTAAATTGATAACAATAAAATAAAATGATAAAATTTGATTTAATGATAAACTTACATCAATTAGTAATAAAAAGAAAACGTGAGACAGATTTAACATAGATTTATAGAGCAATGTTGAAACTTTATAGACTTTTATAGTTTATTGGTATCACATGAAGTTCATTTGCAAGACACACTATTTCAATATTGTGTTCATTACAAATAATAAACAGGAAATTACTGTGGCTAAACATCTGAACTATTCGCCTCAGTCAACGTAATTTCCTCCCCTCGAAACCACCCAAAGTCGAGAGTTGAGTCAACTCACATTAAGTTGACACTTCACACAATCTTTATTTACCTCGCCACATTAGTTCGTCCGTTTCCCGTCCCCGATGTCAGCGCTCTTCAATCACGAGTTAATTCCCGACCGTACGTCGGAGAATCGAGCCAAACGATTAATCGAAATTTGCTAGTCGATCGATCCTCATCTCGTCGAGTAATCACGGAACAATGAGGACAAATGAGTTTACCTCGTCTCTGCGATAGTTAGTGAGAGAGACATGTTGATAAGGGAAGATTTCATTTGAGTCGAGTTGCTAAACTAGAACCAATCGGAGGAATACGGTTGGAAGGGTTGACTCGTCAGCACCTATTGTCAGCGGGAATATCAGCTGTCTTGTCAATGAAGATACATCATAGATATATACGTCACTATGGCGATTTCATTAGCCAATCAAAGTGAGTTTCTGAGCTGATTGAAAGCTCAGTATTGTAATGATAGATTTACGGAGAAAATCAAAGATGGCGTCTGAAAAAGTTACATAACATTTTACTTGAACATTAACTTTGTTAATAACTTATCAACTATACTTATGACTGAGAAATAAATACAAATTATTGAAAATAATATGTTTCCTCCTGTGTCAACACACTGATTGCAATGTTATTCGTGGACAATACGAAGTTATGACTGATTTGCTCAAGGTTAGGCAGAAAGATTCGTTAAAAAGAAACACCACCAAGCTATACAACCTGTTTGTTCCGTGTTTTACAGAGTGACAAAGTAGTGTTAAACCAAAGATATGTACAGTAACTACATTACAGAAACCTATTTGGCCAAATCGATGTAGGCAGCCTAAACCTGCAAAATATCTATCAGATAGAAATGTTTAAATAACATTTTACACAGAAGATGGCCAAGCCCGTAATAATCTATATTGCTGGCTTGGTGGAGGCGCCGGGTATTAAATAATGTCATATGATTGAACCTGTTACAATCTGCTACATATGGGATATATGCTGGAATGTTAATTTTACAGATGTTGTGTATAAGACGCTTCAATCAAACACTGACATTTGAAATCAAATATTGGTTGCATGTTGATAAATAAATATAAGATGTAAAGAGCGAAAGCTCATTTTGGTAAATAAAAATAAAAAGGTTCATTACCAATGCTTCTTTCGGTTACAAAAGTCAAGTTAGGTTCATAACCGCCACCGGTCTAACTTTCAAATGTATTGAACAATTAAAATATTTACAATGAAGAGATCTGAGATCTACCCCAGTCTCAACTTATAACTAATCTCATACCAATCTTAGATCCTTATCTATCACCCATTTCATGTACGCTGTTTCAACGAAAGTAAACAGATTTCCGACGATCTTTCTCACATTCGTAAATACAGTATTCCGCTTAGTAGTGAGCACAAGCCACACTGGTCATTGCCAGTAATTCAATCCAAGATCGTAAATAATCCCTAATTTACCTATTTCTATTAGATGGAAGGAGCTTGAGAAGTAAAAAACCAACTTGGTGGTAATGGACAAGGCTTTTGCGTAAGCATGATACAAGTAACGTTGGGGTAAGTTTTAAATATCTGTGAAAAATGTCTATGCCAAATGCTTCCACGTTTGACTGTCGTACGCATAGTTACAACTGTAATACAGTCTCACAACACACAAGTTACCAATGTAGGGTCGGTCTAATGCTCAGTGTTCCCCGGGGCCCAAACATACTCCTGCCCAAACAACAACTTTCTGTAATTAGCAAACATATTAAATTAAATTCAACCTAAATTAATTGCGACATCATGGCCGTCTAGGGAAGTTGCGTTGATGAAATGATGATGTAATCATATCATACTTGAGATCTACGGGGTTGAAACAATGCTCATGTTATGTTTAAAGCTGCGTTCACACGGCGGATTTTGGCCTCACGACGATCTCAAGGCGGTCGTACGGATGGACTGATCGGATGAAAATTGGATGGAAATCTCTCGTGTGTACAGTCTTGAGGCGATCGTACGACGATCCGTTCCAATCTCTGCCTAGTCAGTATTTTTAGCTTCGTACACACGGCGGATTTTGGCCTCACGACGGTCGTACGACCGCCTTGAGATCGTCGTAAGGCCAAAATCCGCCGTGTGTACGCAGCTTAAGGGAGGTTCCTCTTCAAATCCATACAGACATGTCTTATAAGACACAACTTAGACACTAGATTGGCTCAATCAACGGATATAACCGGGCACAACTCTTCAGTGCCCCTAACGGCAGCATATTATTATCTTACACTGTCCTTCGATCAGTTTTCATTCGTCACTCCAAATACATTTGTGACATATGACATATAAAGCACATTTTAGTAAGCCAAGTTATCAGCTTTATAAGAATATGGCCAGTATATATGCATTTACTTTTTCTAGAATTTTTAATTTGCTTCAAATACTGTTCGAGTGAATGCTTTGACTGTTCTGAAAACAATAGCTCTGTTCGATACACGAGTGGAAAACAAGTAGAAATTAGTTCAATAGTTCATTAAAAAACGATGTGTTCAAAACTTGTTACACCAACATATGAGCGTAGTATTGAATGAATTTATTTGAATTTAACAAGTAGAATATGGAAGTTAAAAACTCCATTATTCTATGTGAATGCAAATCAAGTGGGAATCTCAAAAACTCCATTCATACTCTCTAATTAAGCTCACATTTCACAACAATGGTTTTCCCCGTCGTCTCACTGCACATTTTAGAGTTAACCCTTTCACGTGATTGTTCTCATCCAACTGTAACTACAAGTTGCAAAAAAAAAACACATCCTTTCGTCGATAATCCTTTAATTAGATTCCTGATTAAGTAGCCTTGTAGTCCTGGAGGACTCTTAATAAACTTCTCCTCATCTCAGGAGATCGATATAGCTCAATTTCGTCAGCATTTATCACCCGTGTTGTATAACGTGTCAGCACAGATTCTCCACCAGATACGCCATGTTGTTTTATTATGCCAGGGGGGTGGAAGATGTAATCGGGGATATGGCTTCAACTTGCTCTGATTTATTAGCGTTATGTATTGCTCGGAGTTAAATAAGCTGAGTCGCTATTGGCTGTCGGCCCGTTCGTTCGTAAAAGGAGTATTACGGTTCCCAAGAAGGGAAAGTTCGAGGCAAGAGTTTGGTTTCTATTAGGAGGTCATGTGACCCCATTGCTCAGACATTTCGGGTCACTTGTTACCCTTGTAGTGCACACAGTTGCACTGGATAATGAATCCACTTTAGTATTAATAATAACGATAGTTTCATAAAAACATTAAACGCACAATAAATTGAGTAATTATCGAATTATCGATGTAACCATATCGTCAAATAGAACCATATTATCGATATAATATTGGTGTTCATGTTAACGATGATTTTGAAGCCGTCATAGCAACGAATCACTGAATAATATAATGAATGTCCTCATCTGAAAATCAGTTCTTGTAGAGTGCAGATAAACCTAGTTAAAATCTCCAATTATGTGACCACTGCGCACTACAATAAAAATGACTGATTATTGATAAGCTAATATGAAATTCTTAGTTATGATGAGATTGTCGAGTTGTCACGGGGCCACAAAGTGATGGAGGGAAGCAGCAGATATGTATTATGTATTTATTATGAAAGAAGCAGAATCAAATTTCTAGTGTAGATGATCGAGTGTTTAAGTCGGGGTAAAACAGTCACCCTGTTGATTAACAAAATGTAGGTGCCTACAAAATGTTGCTAAATTTAATTTGTCGAGTGTGTCGCATTTTGTTATTCTTCGGTTATAATGATAGATGTTTGTACAATGAAAAGTAAGTCAAGTCATTTTGTTTCGGGTATACCTATATTGTTTTAATCTTACTGTGCACATATTTCATTAAGTTACGCTTGTCATACCTCCCTCTTGCATTAATGAAGTAATTAAAACTAAAATTAAATTAAATTAAATGTTTAATTAATAATCTCTCAAGAACCAAGCTGAATTGATGTTGTTTGCATTAACGGACGACGGAGTAAATTTATTACCTAACGTTGAAAACAACCATTTTACCATGCTACAATCAAGCTAGCCTCAAACTCAGCGAATGGCTTCTTGGAATTACAAAACACCTTTTATTATTATTCTAACAACTTTCAAGTTTCTGGTAAATATGACTATTTAAACCAGACATTGTCTGCTGTCGTGGCGAAGTGATTTGAAAAGTTGGATCCTTACCATACAGACGCCATGTTTAATTATTCGGTGCGACACTGGCGCTATCTGTTAGCTACCTTTATCACTAATCTCATACCATCGCCAAAATGAGGCTCTAACCATTCTGGTGGCAAGAAAAAAAAACAATTTACAGGTGACGTTTAACTGTCAATTGTTGAGCATTTGTTAAACCTAAAATGGCACAGAAAATAGTTCTTAGCAGCGCTATCTCTTGACGGAAGGCACGAATTACTTGAGCTATCAATGATTATAGTGGCTATAATTGTTGTCTCGTGCTGATTATTGGTTGATGTGTGATTGTTTAGCTACGAATGATTAAAAGTGACGAAAGATTCAATAATATAATACTTAAACAATAATTGCGCGATATGTAAAATTCAAATCTATGTTTGAATGGGAAAATAACAGATCCCCTTGCGCCAGTCAGTCACTCACTCTCTCACTACAAACTAGATTACAATAACGACTAAGGTTAAAAATAGTTTTCCAACGTATCAGAGACTACGTATATGTAATATATTCCGCAAAAAAAAAACACATTACAAAGTATGTGCGCAAACTTTTAAAACGTAATATGTAAATTTTTTTAAAACAGGACCTAAACCTCACAAAGAAAACTTACATGATAAAAAAAAACACTTAAATCTTTGTCGAGAAACAATTTCAAACGATTAAGTGTAATTTTTTACGTGTGACGCTCAAGGCTTTCTTTGAGGGGTTGGATGGGAGGGGGGGTAAGGTCGCAGATATTGAATCTCGCACACGACATCAAACGAAAGAGTGGCAGACTCTGGGATTGGGGATCAAGTCTAGAATGTAATTATGCATAAATTGTCCGTCACTTCCCCTTAAGCGAGATAACGTTAGACTTGCGGGTATCAACGCGAACCGAAACACGCGTAAATTGTTTCCTTCGTCCAATTAGAAATCAATTAAGCTTGCGTTGCTACATTTAGTGACGTCACTGTACGTATGACGACGCAGTCTCACCGCGCGGCTGTCGAGAACAGAAAGATGACGGGAGAAGAAGTTAATAGACTTCGGTATAATTATATTCCCATGATTTAGGTTGTCAAATCTAGTTAGTCTGGTATTCAGCAATACTGTCCTCTTAATCGTTGTCAATTAATTGTCTAATGGACCAAGGACGCATGGTCAGCAATCTTATACATCCCCATAAGTGTCCAAATTCAACACTGCATTCCCCTTCTTTTCTGTGGATCGTTCGTCATGAGGGGTTATTCCTGCTACCAATGCAGAAGGTCTAGTGTTCGATTTCTGGTGCAGGATTTTTTAGATTATGGAACCAACGAATCGATATGATACATACTGACATTGACCTATACTGTTTAAATGGTGATTTCGTAGCTGCCGTAGAAACGATGTATACATAATAAATGGTATATAATGTCCTTTATTGAAAACAGATAGTGTAACGTGAGTGGATAGATAAAAAATGCATATTTTTTCGTCTGAGGTCAGCATATTCGTACTAAAGGAACCTTTATTAACACCACCCGAAATTACAGCTTATAAGCCATGTCTCAAGTATCTAACTTCAGGTCGTAAATTATCCCCAATAGACCTGTTTCAAGTAGATGGTACGAATTAAAGAAGTAAAAAAATTAGTTTGGTGATACTGGACTCAGCAATTTCGTATTTGGATACTTTTATCTCTTACCTTAGGGGTTAGGGATAATATCCACAACCCTCCTACCCTCCCACTCTCACTCCCTCTTCATTCAAGGCCAGGGTAGAAAGTCTGCCTGCCCACGGCCTTCCTAACTGCACAACTTCAAACGCGAACGATCAAACTTAAACCATAACAATTTAAACGGCGGAAATTTAGATTGGCCTCGGGGTTAAAACTATGCATACATTGAAATTCGCAACACCTTAATAATATTCTTCGCTTCCGCACGACTTTACAGAAAGTTGAGCTCCGCTGCGCAGTGAACCCGCCTTATCTCCACATTCAGAAGTTGTCGGAGTAGCGTTGTGAGATTTATTTCTATATTTTCTTTTCCAAGCTATTTTCATGCGAACAAAGACATTTCCGTGAATAAAGGAGCGATGACGTGAAATCGAAAATCGGGAATATGTTGTGTCAAAAGCATTGGAAGTTTAATATATGTCAAAATATCGGCTGTCAATCGACGCGTTTCTTGGTGATTATTGAACAACTGTTCGCCCCACAGCGTATGACGTCACAATGAAATCAATATTATGTCAGAATGACACCAGTATGACGTTACAATGATATTAGTTTGACGTCACAATGTCATCATTATGACGTCACAATGTCATAATTATGATGTCACAATGACATCAGTATGACGTCACAATGTCATCATTATGACGTCACAATGTCATCATTATGACGTCACAATGTCATAATTATGATGTCACAATGACATCAGTATGACGTCACTATGACATCAATATGACGTTAGAGTGCCATCATTATGACGTCACAATGACATCAGTATGAAATTGAAGATGACTTCACACGGCTTAGCGGGAAGCAAAGCCCTGATAACTAAGGAACGCGATGACGCACGATTTTTGGATTTCATTTGCTTCTGTTATTTGTCGATTAGATAGAATTTGTACCGCCACGCGGGTATCCTTTTTGACGTCATGCAGGATTGCCCCCCCCCTCTCCCCCCCCCCCCCCAACAGTTGAACATAGGTGTTGTTGACGTCTGTTCATCAACGACTTATAAGAATTGCTTTAAATAATTTCAATAACACCAAACACAATAGTGAATAGAAGATCTAGTTTTAACCAATGACAAAGCAATAAAAGTGTTGGATTTTCGGAAACTAGTTGTCTGAATGTTGTTCCGGATACGGAAACGAACGAACGAATGACACCAAACGGTCTTGAACACCATAGAAGCGTTATGCTGTCACCTCCACTCGAGCACTGAACGAAAGCAATACAGCAAGTCCGGAGTCCGGACCCAGATCTAATATCTCATTACATCTCAACTGTCTCGGACACGAGATCGAATGTCGCCCAATAACAGTATCATGTCGTCCAGATATGTTACTATCACACTTCGTCTAGGTATTGTTTCCCCTCCTTGAGCGCTCCCGTTTATTACCTCCTAAAGGTGCTCAAAATAATAACAAGAGAGTAGAGACACCAGCAACAGAACACTATAGGAGAAACTTAACTCAAGGGCTGCCACTCAACGAAGCAACGTTGCCAATTTAAGAATAAGACACATTCTTAACGAGGATCAAAGCACGTTGACAGGTTGAAAGTGTTCGATACAAATTACAAATACAGGGAAAAAGCTTTTTATCGTAGCTAAATTACATTCTATATCAAGATTGTAGAATGATGGGTGGTTTTATATTATTTGGATCTACATTTTGTTCTCAAGACGGGATGAAGAATCGATTGTTTGACAAAATTGGACAATTTCAATATTATCTCAAAATAACTTTTTTGATTCATACGTAATACTTGTTAGAACTTTTTTTAGAACATCGGTAGATCTTGATAGTGTCTATAGCCCAACGTTATTCTGAGAATTGATCTAAAATGTTGTCTTTTAAAAGTACGATCCAACTAATACCTTACAGAAAATCCTAGTAGTCGTGTTTCTACCCTACATTACATTGTCAACGTCCGGTATTCTACACGACATTATATAATCAATGCCAGGGCAAGCGGTGTTTCTATCCCGTAGATTTTACAGTCGATGTCGTATTCACGTTCTTGGCTTTGCCGAGAACTTCGTTTTGTTTCCATCCCTCACATTATATACTCATATGCCGCCAGGAGTGGTGTTTCTCCAACACAGTATATAGTCAATGCATGCAGGACTTACATTCATGTTCTTCCCGGGCGCCTCCTCAACGAGTTGTCTTGCGATGTCCTTACAGGACTTCCTGGATGCGGTGGGAACCTTCCCGTCGTCCTCCCAGTAGCGGCTCGGAGAGTGGGAGTAGAGAGCTGCCGGCGTGGCGTGGGTTACCCTTGTGTTGGTGACCAAGCCCGTGGCTTTACCTGCAGGCAGACATCAGAACAATACAGGACCTAGGCCAGACCCCTGGAGTACACCCAGTAGTGGCTCGGAGAGTGGCAGTAGAGAGCTGCCGGGGTGGCGTGGGTTACTCTTGTGTTGGTGACCAGACCCGTGGCTTTACCTGCAGGAAGATACGTCACTTTCGTTAGAACAATACAGGACCTAGGCCAGACCCCTGGAGTACACCCAGTAGCGGCTCGGAGAGTAACAGTAGAGAGCTGCTGGGGGGGGGGGGGGGGGGGGGGGTTACCCTTGTGTTGGTGACCAGGCCCGTGGCTTTACCTGCAGGAAGATACGTCACTTTCGCTAGAACAATACAGGATCTAGGCCAGACCCCTGGAGTACACCCAGTAGCGGCTCGGAGAGTAACAGTAGAGAGCTGGGGGGTGGGGGGGGGTTACCCTTGTGTTGGTGACCAGGCCCGTGGCTTTACCTGCAGGAAGATACGTCACTTTCGCTAGAACAATACAGGATCTAAGTCAAACCCTTGAAGTACACCCATGCCACATGAGTCACCAGGCTTGTAACTTTACATGCAGGACGATACTTCACTTTCGTTAGAACAATACGGGACATATACCAGACCCTTGGGGTACACCCGTGATATATGATTCTCTAAGCACCTTTCTTCTTAAGCAAGCTGACATCAAAACAATAGAGGACCTAGACTAGACTCCTTGAGTAGGTACACCCAATAGACGCCAGATCCGTCGCTTTACCCGCAAGAAGACAAGTCACTTTTGTTAAAACAGAGACATAGATCAGATCCTTGAAAAACACCCATGAGTGACCAGACCCCTAGCTTTACCTGCAAGCAGACATCGTTAAGCAGAACCTTATAATAAACCGTTTGCAAACACTCATCTACAATACGAACAATATCACAGCTAAAAGTAGATTCTTTGCAGTTCACGCAACATGAAATAAACTAGTTTAAGGCGGAGGGATACTTCTAATAATAAAACTGTACGAAATTAAAGTTTTCTGAATTTTCTTAACGCAACACTAAATGTAGATAGTGAAAAATAATGATACCAATTTGCTTTCGTTAGCATATAGGATGTATAGCATACTTTTCTTGTATGTTTATCTTTTAAAGAATGCCAGGCAGAGTGTCATTGCCTACCTACCGAAGGGGAAGAACTCATTGAATCATGTATACAAACAAGTGGTCACAAGTGTTATGTATTTCACATCAACCTGCCTAGTATTAAACACATACATAAATAATGTATACACACATAGCCTACATGTATTCTACATCAACCTTCCGAGTATAAAACACATCCATACATCGTGTATACACACATACATGTATTGTACATCAACCTGCATGAGTATTAAACACATCCATAACAGTGACTATTTCCCCGTGTCAGCAGCGTTCATTGTTTTCCCACTGTCGACAAAATACATGTTATTGCTCCCATTTAACTACAATACCCGTTATTATTTATTGTTTCAGAACTGGCTTTTAGAAGCCAAACAATTTCGTGGAATGACTGCTTATTTATTCAATATATCGGCCAGAACACTCCTTCGGTAGAAATACATTTATGTAACTCGAGCGCTGAAGGCTAAAGAATATTCTGCTGAATACATTGAAATGTTAATTAATTCTGTGGATCCTAAAATTAGTCTATTTATATTCTAGAAAATATATACCGATATTGCTAGAAGTGGACATTTTAAAAGTTCAGTTTATACAGAATTTAACGGTTATACATATATCAAAGAAAATATCATACAATTAATATTTCTGAGAGCTTTGGGGGTATTGCATTTTCAAT
This sequence comes from Isoperla grammatica, assembly GCA_945910005.1. Taxonomy (NCBI): domain Eukaryota; kingdom Metazoa; phylum Arthropoda; class Insecta; order Plecoptera; family Perlodidae; genus Isoperla; species Isoperla grammatica. The sequence goes on from OX246743.1 coordinate 25,784,730, forward strand.
ATACTAACATGCGTTGACCTAACATGTTTTAAGGCGGTTCCACTCGTGCTTTATGTTTTTTATTAAACATGGCCAAATGAAACCTTGCTTAAACTGTTATTAAAAACTGATTCTAAACCATAAACAAATATTAGAGTGAGCAGAGGGAATATATTGCGTCTCAAACATATTTTTTATTTTCAGTTCATCAGGTTCCATTCAACGATGAAAACTAATTTCGTGCGCTGTTATATTACATATATATCGCTTTGTAGTGATACACTTTAAAATCGCCATGTCTTTTTTATTCTTCTTTTTATGAATTTTCTGAATGACAGGTATTTTCTTTTAAATTTGGTAGCGGCAAACGTAAAAATGCATTCTTGTCAATATTATAATTGTTATTTACTCAACAATCATTAAATATGATCTAGGATCGGCTACCTGCAACCCCATTTCATCTCCTATTTCTAATTATTGTGTTATAAATAGTTGCTCAGTAAAAGTCAATGCCCTGAAAAATGTACCTTGTCTTTTTAAACTCAACCCCTGGCTACACCACTGATACAATATTATCATCTTGTTTTCAAACAATTTTGAAAGACGTACTGATAAGGGAATTTTGACCACTAACTTCATCCCGTTATTTCTTAATGAAGGAGAATTTAAGAAGTTAATTAAAACTGTTCCAAGAAATAATCTTGATCCACACATTCAGAAAAATCTGTGTCAGTAAATTTTAAAATTACTAAACCAGATAATTTTAAAATTATTTTTCTGAAGTGCTTAGTATGTATATGACAGAACAAGTACGAATAAAACGTATTGTCCTACTTGCGAACTGACAGTTGTGGCTGACAACTTCTATTAGTGGTATCCATGACACAAAGGCATCCCCTCCAGCTGTAGTTACAAACACGGCCGCTGATCTAGGCGAGAGCGCTGCTTGTCAACGACAGGTCAGCTAACTTGATAAAACTACATTTGTTCCGCAGTAGAATGACGAACTTAGAGACAGATGTAAAACCAACTCAAGAGGCTGAAATGCTTGTTTTGAAGAAGTTTGTCAAAGTGTCAAACAAAAAAACAGAACCTGCACAACATTTTCTACATACGTGTTGTGGTGATCGTATCCAATATACATTCCTCTCTTCTTGAAGTATCAAAAATGACTTTAAATCGTGCTGGTTTTAAAATGAATAAAATAAATTTGTATATTTATTATCGACCCTTTTGAATACAAGAAACACATTTTTATTGAATGACAAAAAATAAAACAATAAAGTTGTTTTTATTGTCTAGCCACTCAGTTATACAAACTGCTTTGTTGTAATTTCGGCGCTAATGTCACAGTTTACATATAAACCAGTACCTTCACAATACTTAGATGAATTCAAAAGTAAATGCCCCCAGCCCCAATCGGGAATCGAGCCCTGGTCCTTTTGCATTGAAACTTAGCAGTAGGAATAAATTCGTACGGCCAACGTGTCACCAAACATTATACTATTATCATCGTCTTTGTCGTTGTCGTTGTCGTTGTCGTTGTCGTTGTCGTTGTCGTTGTCGTTGTCGTTGTCGTTGTCGTTGTCGTTGTCGTTGTCGTTGTCGTGGTCGTTGTCGTTGTCGTTGTCGTTGTCGTTGTCGTTGTCGTTGTCGTTGTCGTTGTCGTTGTCGTTGTCGTTGTCGTTGTCGTTGTCGTTGTCGTTGTCGTTGTCGTTGTCGTTGTCGTTGTCGTTGTCGTTGTCGTTGTCGTTGTCGTTGTCGTTGTCGTTGTCGTTGTCGTTGTCGTTGTCGTTGTCGTTGTCGTTGTCGTTGTCGTTGTCGTTGTCGTTGTCGTTGTCGTGGTCGTTGTCGTTGTCACTGTCATAATATTTGTTATACATTTTGTTCATTCGGTCAGACAGTGTTTAGTTAATTCTTCCTTGTTATTTCTAGCTCTACAACTACAATACTAAACTAATCTCTTCTCATGTCAATCTGTATAAATTTGCTGACTATTAAAAATTGCGTGTAGCGTACTAACCAATACAGCACCTGCACGAAAAATAAATACTCAACGTGTACATGTCACATAATAATGTTGAAATATCACATAGCCTTGGAAGGAACCGACGCCAAAGACCTCAACACAAGATATCACTTCCCAAAGAGGAGGGAAACGGCGGAACCGTCACGGCTCTAAGGTCTTTGCTCCCGGTAATTCGAAACAGAGTGCACAGTTCAAAGTGTAGACGGGGCCATAATTAACTCAATCTTAGACGACTTCAGCCTCACAAGAGTGTTGCTTTGTTCTCGTAGGTTATTGTATTACTTCCTTTCATTGTTATAGATCCTTTCACAGTGGCAGGTTGTAGGGGAGGGGGGGGGGGCAATGGAGGCGCCCCTCCCCCCCCCCTACATCGTCGTCGTTATAACACGCATGTACCGATCATTCATTTGTACTAATTTTATTACTTTCATTAAAATGTTTTTGTATTGATTGTATTCATATTTTTATTTTATTCCAAATATATAAAAATTAAAGTTTAGATAAAAAAAATAAAGGCTACTTTTTCAAATTTTATTTGGTGCAACGGTTATTTTTATTTTTAAATTACAAAAATGTTGTTTATCACTTCCATAGTAAAATTCTTAGGCCCGATATTACGAGCAGCTAATATGGAAGTTAAAAGGAGCTAATAAGGTATTAGGGGGATTTTAAATATTCTGATTGGTGGTTCTTATGGTAAAAACAAGCTATGAGCTGCTATTACTATTACTGCTACTACTACTATTACTCACAATAACAGCAGTACGAGAAACATATTCTTCTCCTAGTTCACTTTCAACCACCTGCATCAGACAACAAAGTACAAACAAAAAACCGAATTAAAAAGCAATTAGGTCTACTCCGTCTTAGCTTGACTTGTGCGCTTCATAACGACTCTTTTTTTAATTACGGTCTATTGTAAACTTTGGACACATGTCTTCTACAAAGCTTGTTTCCATGCATGCGCTCAAACTTTGTCAACTCTACACATCACTTTAAATAAATTTCCCACTGGACTTCATTCTTATCAAACAAACAAACATACAAAATGAAAAAAATACGTGTAAACTCCAGTTTTAAATAGGACTATACCAAAACCTTTTTCATATTTCTTGTAATTGACTTTTAATTAAAAAAAAAACGTCGACCGTTGTGCTCGCGTCCAGCCGTTGTCGGAACTGCGCTATAAATCAATCATCGTTTTCATTTGTTTGTGCTCGCGTTGAAATACAATAAGTTGGTTGAATATTTTAGCATTGTGACATTCTATGGGGCTTAATTCCGTCCAATTGAACTGGGATCGAGTTATGTTTAAATCTCGTATTTATCGCAGGGGGAAATGATTCTGTTACTAGCATTGGTTTAAAACACGTTTTGATTTTGAGAGGTAAGAATTTACGGGTAGGTAAAATAAATGAACTTTAATCTGGTTTTTATAAAACTGTAATATTTAAAGTTTCAATAACTTAGTACTCACATACTTACGACATAGCTGAGTATTAACTTAAATGTCTACTTCTCTAGTTCCTACCATCTAATTGAAACAAATCAATTAGGGCTAATTTAGACCTTCCTTAGTTACCTGAACCGTCTCGGCCCGAGGTACAATAGACCCAGAGTGACTCTGCTAGTCGTAAGAGGTGACGAAAGAGACCCTGTCCCCCCCCCCCACTGTTCCACTGACGATTTCTCCTCCCACTTAGCCCTGCCCTGTCCTGCCTTGCTAGACTCCCTTTGTGACGACCCCCGCGATGTGCAATGGATCTGATTCGGACATGTGGCGGTTTTTCATCTTTATCTTCATATCTCACCCACTCATAGTCTCAATTAGCCAAAATTGAAAAAATATGGGACGTAAAACACAAATACCATCATCTTTAGTTACCTGTCTGTAACGGTGGGCATGTCCCAACAGACTTGTACACTCCACTCAGCAGAAGACTGCATTTACGCATGTACGGAAGAACGCCAGCAATGTTTTGATGTTCATGGAATTAGCATGGTTAAAAGGGGCCGTAGATAAAATGAGATCGGTATGCGACTACTAACTTTGGGCATAGTATAGATGAGTCGTTAATCTTAAGTCAGCTTGTAAAAAAACATGACTTTGTTTTTGGCAGCATATCTTGCGATCAATTAATAAGCGATTAAAATAATTTTGTGAATGCAGACCTTAACGTATAACCACAGAGTTAAGTTATTCCAGTAATTATATTAAAAAGGTTATAAAATGTTTTATTATTGTTGACAGTTTGAAAGATTTTCTTCAACGCAAAACCTTATAGTCAATTTGTGATAACATTGCTCGTGTTTCTGTATTAATTCAAGAACGAACACGCAACACTAGCGACAACACGAACAATCACAAATTTAAAAACAATCTTGGCCGGTAAAAATACTTTCCAACTTTACGTTGATTTGATTGGTTTGTACCATAAGGAATAAATTAAAACCACATTAATATATACTTTAGTTTATTATCTATGATGTGCATGCTGTTTCAACTAAAACCAACAGATTCCTAGCGTTCTTTCACACATACGAAAAAGCGGCTTTCCGCTTCGTAAAGTGAACAAGCCTCAATAGTTAAGCTTACTGTAATAGGAATTTCCAGGTTTCTAGCACACGGTTACAGCAGTGGCGTGCCGTGACTTTTCTAATGGGGGAAGCAACTACTTTTTTAAGTAATCCCTTGGCAATGGCACTTGTGAGACCCCCCACCTAATACATGCATGGGGGGTCTGGGGGGTGGCCCCCCAGTCAATGCGGGTCCGGGGCGCATAGCCCCGGATTTTTTGGATTATCGTGATTGCCGTAAGAGCCTTTTAACGAGTTTTAGGCAATTTACCATAAGAAATTTAAGAACAAAAATCTGATCCATTATAAAATATCAGTGCTAAAATGCCGAGTGCATTTTTTGGTTTTTGAATTGAGATTTGGCAGAGCTGGTGTTGGTCGGCCACTCTCAATAATTGCACATTTTTCTTGAAAAGATCGAGTGCTAAATGGGCGCGCAAATAATTCATCGATTACATAACATTTAATCATGTTCATGGTTATTGAAAGTTGATAGTACAAATTCAGAAAGGAGTGCACATTCGCGCTAGACCTAGATCCTTGGCCCACAGCAAGCGATCCGATCGAGCTCGCAGACTCGGAAGCAATCCTTCATATTGCTTATTCGCGCGTAGATGAACAACACACCAAACATTTGTCACACACTACAATTATACTCAAATAATCAACTAATCAATGTAGAATCGCATTCCTTCTCACACTGAATGAATTTAGAAAATAAACGAAACGGTTTTACGGTTATAAAGAGGTAAAAACACGAACAACTTTCAAACCCACGTGTGTCTTGGAACAGGATGGCTTACGGGTGCCGGGTGGAGGCAATCCGAGGCATTGCTTCCACTCGGCTTTTCTTCGTCAACCCTCGGCCACCCTCGTCGCTTGGCTCACAGCGAAGGCCTGGCGCTCGAATTCAAACGCGTAGAATAATATGGTACAAGGATTTTTCATTGCGCTGTCAGTTATTTCGCATAATTCGGGTAGTTAAGTTTGGTTCATTAATTATATTTTAGTGTTACTGGTAAGCGATATTGTTAACCAGCATTGAGGGTATACATAGGTAATTTAGTTAAAAATAAAATGGAAGCAATGCTTCCATTGCTTCCATGGACGGCACGCCACTGGGTTACAGTTGATCGCTAAAGGAACTGTCTCAAGTAGATGTAGGAATTAGAGAAGTAAAACATATGGGTCCGAATGCACCAACATCGTTAAGCTCAGATTTAGTAAGCACGGTTTGATGACCATGATTTCAACATACATAATACGTTGCATTCATGTTTGTCGTAAAGAATCTCCGATTACCGGAAAATTGGAGTTTTAAAAGTTGGTGAAACCGGCGCTATGTTGGTAATTGGCTATTTCATAAACATGAGACTTGCTACGAGGTAGGTCAACTTTAGACATTAAATTAAGGTTAAGTCTTCCCATTTCGTATTCCGTCCACTCTTGACCGAATTGATTTCCGCTGGTTAGGAATTAATTACGAAAACGTTGGTGTGAGTAAATTGAAATACACTTTGCATGTTTCTCTATGTTAAAATGGCGGAAATAGATCCCAATGAGGGACATATGTGTGGTGCAGAAAATTAACGATGTATTCTTTGCCTCAAAATGAGAGAGAAAATGAGAGTTGGTTTGTCATATATGTCATACCACTATGACATTATATGACAACAGTATTGGCCGTATAGCTCTACACCTCGCAACATACTTCTAGGCCACTATTTTAGGTATTTGGCGACTATGATAATCTAACATGCATATATAAGACAAGATTAATTAAGATCAGCGCGTATATTACGGTCCTGGAGATAACTATTATATTTATAGCTATCCATCTCTTCTCAAAATGTCCAAAACACGAAACTACCCCTGACATTGCATTGGCTACAGTGACTACATTTATGTCATAACCAATCAGAGACTAAGCCCGTTTTCTATGCGGTCCGCGCTTAATAACCGTAGCCACGTCTCAGACGCGTTGTGAAGATGGATGACGTGCTTTGGAGAGCAATGTCATTAAGATGGAATGCGAAGAGGTCTAGACTAAGAACCATAACACATTCATAGCTAAGACACGTTGGTTGCGCAAATCATATACTCGAGTTTAAATTGAATGATGATACTTAGATCAAGTTATCATTCCGTACAAGACATGTCTGTGGTCTAGATGTGTGACGTCACAGCATTAAACTATTTCAACAGTCGAGAGTAATAATTTACATGTAGACTGAATGCCCCTCTCTCTCGGTCTCTCTGTCTCACTGTCTCACTCTCTCTCTCTCTCTCTCTCTTTTTCTCTCACTCTCTCTCATCTCTCTCTCACATGGCCAGATAAAATAAAAAACTAATCAAATAAAAAAATTCTTTCTCTCTCTCTCTCTCTCTCTTTCTCTCTGCCCTCCTACCCCTCTCTTCCCTTTTAAAGGTTTACAATGAAGTAATTTTTTTTGAATGTGGAAATACTGTTTTTGGGCATTTTAAAAATTCTCAAAGAAGTATAACCTTGATTGTGATTTGTAGGCTTCTTATTTTTTGTACATATACACGCATCGCTCGGGTAGTGCTAGATTATCATAATCAATGTGCATGTATATTATCTTATCTTCATGTTATGAATCCTCATGTATTTGGAGCTAAGAATTATAAATGTTAAGCATTTTGATTTTAATACGGCGTTCGTTTACATCGCTACCCAAGTATAAAATACTTTCAAATTATCGTTTCTTTGTGCAGACAATATCTGACTTGCTACTTGTTTGTGATTGTTGGCAATACAAACACTACTTATCATATTTGGGTTGTGTTGTGTTTACTTGAAATGGACTGATTTCCAGTACTTTGAAAGCTTTCATTTTGTGTTGAGATTAAAAGAACGTACAATACAACAAGTATTTGCTCTTAAACGCTATACTGAATAAGAAGTACATACATTACGTCAGAGTGTCACCTCACTCGACAGGCAGAGCTGTACGAAACGGAGAAATACAAAGGCAATGAGAACTAATGCGCTTTAATACAGCAGGAAATAAAACCACTCGCTCCGAATTTTTTTGACATCAATGAAATAGTAACAACGTGCGAGCGGTGTGCTTTACACGTGAGATATTAATAAACTAACATTACCGTAACTTGGGTCGTTGCGATTCCGCCAAATCGTTTCGTCCAAATAAATGCCGTGTTGAACTGAACAACAAGGGAATACGGTATATTAAATCACTGCTATTACCATTCAAATGTCTATCTGCCTATGAAAAGCACGCGACGTTTAGGCACTGTTAGTAGACTTTTAATTGTTTTAACAAAACCCGTCATATATTATTTTATCAAATATACCGGCGCAAAAAAAAATTACAAAATAAACAGAATATTTATATTTATTTTTATAAACAAAATTAATAAAGGTGTGGACACTAATGTAGTGATCATAAACGTAGAAGACTCTACCTATCTACCCTTGGATTTCATTTCTTGATCGTTGTTTTAAACTTTGTGTGTATCATACATTGAATATGTTTTGTGCGTCACAAAATGACAACTTTTGTAGCCAGTGTGACGTTCAAGCTTTAAAGTTGCATCAACCTCCACTAAAATAACACACAGGGACCTTGCTAAGAACCAAAACACATCGTGATTGCGATTCTCTCAGGCCTCCATTGTATCACTTCAAATGGTTGACACAAGCTGCATCGTACCTTGCTTCATTAGAAGCCACCACACAACTACAGAGTGTGTCGTGTTATTGTCCGAACACTAAGGGTGTCTTGTATTGTGCACACACCGAACCCTTGTCACTAAGCCGTTGTCACTCATTGTCTGCTTGTTAACCGTGAGACTCAACCCTTGTCACTCATTGTTCGCACATCTAGCGCACAAAAGACGAGGTAGAGAGGAAGTGTGAGGCGGGTTGCAGCTTGAGGGACAGTAAGACGAAGCTACTGTGTTTCTCTGAGAGAGGTCGACTCGGAAACGAACATATCAACGGAATAAAATACAAAAATAAAAAATTACACGATTTGAAGGTGCTATTCATAGTTCCCACGTGACGTCACAGCGGCTATGATTGCGACACAATTGATGCGGACCAATCCTAGATCATTGGCAAATACTATTTAAATTTAATAAATAAGCCTTAATAAAGAAACAAAATATTAACACACATACCAATTTTTATCTCAAAAACAGAATGAATTTTAAAGAACTAAGAATTTCTGTGTTCTACCACAACTGCGCTCCATGGTAACGTCAAAGTTTGATCATAAATGTGGCCGCTACGCGCAAATATGTGACGTACGTGCAACCTATGAATTGGGCAGGACGTTGCGGTGGATCAAGGTAAGAAGTTTACTTCTTAACCGACTGTTCTTCCTTATTTTTTTAAACATGTTTTCTTGAAAAAGTATTGAGATAAAGGGAACTATACCAAAGTTTTGTAAAAGTTTTCAACTTGTTGCTTCTTTTATTTATGATCAAGTTTTTCTTGCTTTGACGGGATCCATTTTCATCTTTTGGAATCATTTGTATGGACAATGTATAAATCACACAATAAATCTCGTAAAAGTTTTATACCAAAACTGTAATATTGTGTTCAATTTTCTGTATTACTGATATATTGTTTGTTATGCTATGTCATATTGGTAATTTACAATAAGCCAGAGGGTTTAATGAAGTACCACTCTTTTTCTCCGATTGTACCATCTTTACGTTCTGAATACAGTAGTGTTTGATAAGGTCAATCATACAAATAAGTTGTTTTCTAATACACGATGCTACTTTTTAAATGGAGTCAACATAAACTGAAGTATGAACAACCACAAACACCTTCAATTCCTATACACTTTTCGAGCAATTTTTGTGTTGAACAATAACCATTGCTATCAATGGCGATATCAGATCCAGTAACGGTACACAAAATATTATTATACATTTAAAGTTATGCCCAGCAGGAAAAGCCCAAAGGCAATGTCAAATTAATCACATTTTCAAATACGAAAATTTTATTAATTAATATCCTCGTCTCTTCATAAAAGTAATATGTGGTTTACAGTTGTTTCATGTACCATTCGTTACATTCACTCATTAATTTTAAATAATAAGTTAATAATACCAGCATAAAATGATACATGTTCATCAAAACGTACTTTTACAATGCGATTGCAACAGTGTTTTGTTACGTCAGCTTAATACAGCTTTATATATACGATGTAATGTGATAAGGGTTGTAAATGCCAGATAGTTTAACACAAGTACAGACAGGTCAAAAAATAACGAAACAGAGTGAAGTAAATTAATTTCATTTATAGGTAATGGTGATTTCTCCTAATTGTTAGTTTTTCTATCTTCTTAATTATAGAGTTCGTTCTGAACAACAAACTTTTCTCGTTTCATATTTCACAAACTAGCTTCGTAATCAAATAAAGGTTGCCTGGAAATTTTACATCATTATAGACAAAAACAGAGCATTAAGTCATAGATGGGTAATCATATTATAGATATCAAAATTCACAACAAATTTACCCTTTTTCCTGTGACTCCATTAACGAGAAAATATTTGAAATTACATTGCTTTCGTTCATCGGTAATTATTTTGAAAATAATATGTTTTTAAAAAAAGAGTATCAAAAATGAATAAAAAAGTTGGCAACAAGTTTTTAAAGTCTGGGGTGAGAGAACTGTGCAAACCTCTTTGGAACATAGTTTAATGTATACAAGACAACTTTCAAGGCATTCTTTCCATGTAGCGATCCTTTCTCAAAGAAGTTATATCCTCCCTTTGAAAAGAAGAGGTGATACAAATAAGACTGTTTGACATGAATACATCACATTTAATAGTGGCCGTTTTGCACGTTAGTTCACAAACTAAACTGGCCTTGAAAATTGCTCGTGGATGGGTTGTTTGAAAGTTTTTCTAGCCGTTTTTAAGTAAGGAACATCTGAAGAGGAAACTTCTAGGCTAAAAAGGTTTAAACATCGTTTTTTCCTATAACTTTATATCTTATAAACAAAGAAGTCTTTAAAGAAACATTAAATATATGAAACTTCACACTTTTATCTAGTTCGCTGTTAATAGCGTAATGTATAACGTAATACTGAGGGTAGGCCTTGCCCAAAAGGTGTACTACTTCTATTTTTTCACATTGCATAAAAGCGTATTTAAAGTTTCACTCTTGACAATCTTTTATGTAGGAAAACGAAAAACCCGTCTGGCTGAGTGTTAAAGCCAGACGTCGGTATCGCGATGACGTCACAGATATCACCACGTTGACGCGGGGCGACTTTCACCCGTCTTATCTACCGACCTTGAGATTTATTCGTCCCCGAGCTCGCCAATCGGATCCCAGTTCTCGCAATTCCCGAGAAATGTTTACGAGAACGCGTCAAAGTGACGTCACGATGTGCGACCGCGGCCGGACTCGAAGTGAAGGTGGCGGTGATTGAAAAGTTGTTGTCACGACAACGAGAAGAAGAAGAAGAAGAAGAAGAAGAAACATTCACGATCAAAGACCTTAGACACAAAGACCTTAGACCTTGAATGCGAATACAGAAAGAGAGAAAAGCGTTTCGATGTAGAAGGGAGAAAACGTGAAATTATATATAATCTTTCAACTAATCGGGCGAAGAATCCGCTTTCTCTCGAGTTTGTCTTAACGAAGGGCATTCTTTCTTTACAAGATCTTTGGAAATGTCTCTGCGTTAAACTTTCAAAACTTATTAATTATTACTACCCTGGATTCAAGACGCTGTTCCGAAGACGCTTCAGCCATTTGTAATAATGAACACTGACATTGCAGGAATTTAGATTATTCAACGTTAATTGGATTTTATTAGAACGATTGAAGGAAGGAATATTGTTACGAGTGTAATCACTGTTTTACCTTCGAGTGCTGAACACACTTCCTGACTTTACAAAAGTCTACTGAGTAGTATGCTTTATCCTTTTACAACTTTTTAATTTAAACTACTTTTATCGGGCGAAAAGTATATGTCAGGAATTCGGAATACCGGCCAATAACAAAAACACGACAAATTCACGACGATGTGTTTATCTCTGTTTTCCTGTTGACTTCAGTAAAAAAAATGTCACATCCTAAAATTATTTTTTACGAAAACGGCAAAGAAGTGACAATAATTCCCAGTAATGATTCAAGTGAAATCAATCTAACCATCTCTGATGACGTCATTAATGGTCGAACCTGAGCCACAGATTTCAGGTTCCGTCCTGTTTCAGAAACCCATCCTGTTTCCCTCGAGTTGGGTTTACCTAATCCCCAATTAGTCGGTAATCTGCAGATTATCTCCTAACGAGCGTCGGGGAAAACATTGCGCACAGTGTCTGATCTCAAGATGTGATGCACAGCCTTGTATAGCTGAGCTGTTCGATAAGTTACCACTCCAGAGAGCTCGGCAAGTGCAAAGCCCTTATTAGCTCGTCTTGGCGCTTACACCGTATGAGAGCGTTCTCAGCTGAACTACTAGCGTGAAGTTATATTATCAGTTTTTACGCCTACTTGCCTAGCCTAGCGTAACCTCGCTTAGCGTAACCAAACCTACCCTTCCCTACCCAAACCTTACCCCACCTAACTTAAGTCCTAAGACACGCGACTAACCTATCATTAACTGAACTGGGTACATGCTATATTGTATTGAAACTTCTGCCTTGCCTAACCTAGCCTTACCTAACCTAGCTTAGCGAGTAACCAAATCTACCCAACCCAAATCTTAACCTACCTAATCTAAGAACTAAGACACGACTAACCTATCATTGACTGACTAATTGCAAGAAAGAATACGTATTTTATTGCATTGAAACTTATCTAACCTGATCTGACCTTGCCTTGCCTAACCTAGCCTTGCTTAACCTAGCTAAGAGTAAACGACACTACCCTACCCAAACCTTAACCTACCCAATCTAAGACCTAAGACACGACTAACCTATCATTGACTGACTAGGTGCAAGGAAAAGTATGTATTTTATTGCATTGAAACTTATCTAACTTTATCTGGCCTGCCTTGCCTTGCCGACCCGGTGCAGGTAGTTGAGTCAAGGTTAGTCTATAGTCGTGAATCCACGCTTTTACTTCCAATACACGCAATAGAGAAATGAATTACCGAAGGGTCTATTCTAAGACCCATTCTTTTCTCCTTCGACATCTTTTCAACCAAACTTCACGTCTTTACACTTTACAACCCTCGTCTTTATCCCAACACCCCTCACCACTCAGTCAGTCTCTTCACAGAAGATCTCTTTTTGTCAGTTTCCCTCCACTTCTCCAAACATCTTAGTAGCCCCACTTAATCAACGATACATCCATTTGCGGACGGTTGTCAATGCCAATTTACGACATTAGCACTGGTGTTATTCCCCGTGGGAGAGCTTCACATCGGGGCAGGTGCGTCGACTGTGGACAGATCTACGTCACGATTAGGTCGCGCTTAGAAACACGGAGCTTAGTGCATCTAATCCTCTCCTTGGAGCTCTCGGGATGGGGAGACGAAACTTTTCCTTTTAAGCTCCGGCTTAGTCGAGATTCGCACCTTCTTCTCTTTCCTTCCTTCTAAGTTCTTTGTGTGTGCGAGTTGAGCGCGCCTGCTGGCGGGAAGCGCGCGAACTGAGAACGTTCGATTTGGTTCGAACAATGGACGGAGATAAATCCGGACACTCGTGTTGACGTGACTTGGGTGGGAACCATTTCTTGCCAAATACGTCTTTCAAAAATATATATATATATATACATTTTTTGTCAAGTCTCTTCATCTTTTGCTTTCTGATCAAACGACAATAACATGAATTCTTGTAATGCGGGAGCGGTGGCCGAAATGTCGAACGAGGTTGGAGGGAAGTAAAGGGACAGGATGTGACGTCAGATTGTCCAGTCACGCGTGAAGGGACACACGAGGATTTGTGTCTTGGATTAGATGGACACGTGACCTGGGTTTGATTTGTGTGACGTCATGCGTGGCGATGTGTTGTGGACTCGCACTCAAACAACTGTTTGTTTTCTCTTAATCACGTTTACATCTTCTTCTTCTTCTTCTTCTTCTTATTATTATTATCATCTCTTCTTATCCCTTTTCTTATCTCTCACACACATTTTTACACGTAGTGACCAGTGCCCACAAATGGGGAGTGGGTGAGGGGGACTTACGCCCATATGCAGAGATGTCTCTTAGTTAGGGGGCATGGGTTATGAAATCCTCTATTTGCAATGAAATTATATGATATATAATATTATCACTAAGAAAACCAAATTCTTTAAGATTGTTCTGCACTTTAATTTGAAAATAATAACATTTCTTTTACGTCTGTTAAACAAATTACATTCAATAGCATACAAACGTAGTGGACAACGATACAGGAAATTGCAATGCCGTAAAGAACTATGAAAGGATTTGCGGCGGAATGCCAGAACCTTATTCGTTTCGAAGGTATTACGTCCGGTAAAATATTCTCAAACGTTTTCATCTCTTATGCCAAGATGGACTTTTCCGCCATTCATTGTCAAAACCGACATTACACGGTTCAATACTTTCGTCAAACTTATTGAATTCAAGGACAAAAAAGCATCAATTAATAAAAACTATATTGTTGCAGTTATTTACCAACTGTTTTTGATTCGCTTTTGTTCTTGAATTCAATAAGTTTGACGAAAGTATTGAGTCGTGTAATGTCGGCATAACTATTCAATATAAAATGGCTTCCTTTTCTTGCCTGCTTATGTCATTGGGCAGAGAGTCGATATAAAACTTAAGGGTAGAACATCTATAACAATTCGCAGCGGGGGAGTACCGAGTACCCTGTACATGTGGGGCGGTGTGTATGGGGCAAACTGTGCGTACAGTGGCGACCCGACCCGTATTGCCGAGCCCAAACAACTACTAGAGAAAAGACTAGAGAACTAAAGAGAAGTAGATAATTAAATTTCTATTATTGAAATCAGTTATTTCGTCAGAATGATACTTGTCAACTTGATATAAGTTAAGGTTTGTTTGCTTTGTTTTGTTTTGATAACATTCAGCTCAATTTCACCCCGATCAGTGCTTCTTTCTATATTGTTGTTCTCATCTATAAACAAACTCAATTCTATTGAATCCGATTGATTGAATGCTACGTCCTACACCGAAACGTCCTCGTCGGTGTTATTGTGTATACAAGGACAGCTCGAGCCGGGCTATAGAAGGCTGTGTACCCCCCCCCCCCCCCCCCACCCCCTCTGTTGTTTGTGATGAGGGGGAGGTGGGGGGACAAGACCACACTGCCGATCACTCGCCCCATCGCCCCACGTTAGATTCTGACCCCCGAGAGTTAACCCTTTCAGTCATGCTTTTTTTGAGCAGATAACGCAACTTAAAAACACTTACAATCAATTCCCTGATTTTTTAATGGTTTTTTGATGTTTTTAAATAAATATGCCATGATTTTTTAAGATTGTTTGTGAAATTTTGGATTGGATATAAATCCAAAATTTGGGACCAAAATAAATTTGGCTCACTATTGAAAAAAAATTGATTTTTTTGCCATTTTTTGCTTATTTTCATATCTTTACTTCCTCAAATGCAACACAAACTAGAAATAAATCAAATTTCCGAGACATATCAGAATTCTCTAGTTTTTAGCGGTTTTTGCAAGTATGAATTATGAAACGTCTCTAATAGAGGTACCATTCGTCACATTGAAGCGGGAAAAAAATGAAACGGTTTGAATCTAAACATTTAATTTTTGTAAACAGCGATCAATGAGAACAAACGTCCCGTTTAACTGTAATAAAATCCAAAAATTGGTCTCCTCAATTGAGGACGTGGGGGTTGAGAGAGTTAAGGCGATCCCGTGATTTGTGGAGCCCCCTCCGTCACAAATATAGGTTAGAGTTCCGATACAGGTCTGTTTTTGAGAGGCGGTTGTGATGAACTATACCGTCTCCCTCTTGCTCTCTTGCTGTACATGTATGTGCGTACATCATGTAACAAGGTTGGATAGAAGCTCCCACTGGCCCTAATACAGTCTTCAATAAATCCGATCAAAGATTGTCTCATCATTATCTAAACAAAATCAGAACTATTTTGTCGTAGGTTTTAGAAGTTTGCCTACATTAGTATTAGATATACTATGTGATTCATTGTAAGAATAATCATTATAAATATTACAAGTGAATTTATTTAAGAATTAGTATATGTATTATGTATAATATGGATATTATTTTTTGTAACTAAAAGGTGATATAATCGATAATGATAATAATATACTTGATGAGCATAAGGACCTAGATATGGATGGCTTTATGGTGTGAGTAGAAAAATATGTTTACACATGAGGGATCTGCCAATTACGGAAATCGGAGCTGGTGAATTGGGACTCAAAGTAAAGCTGTAGTAGCAGGTGTTACTACTTCTGTTCGGGAAGAAGTAGGTACGTGGGGGGCCGGGGGGAGGTATTGGCTCGTAAAGACGGGCAGACAGGGTTAGTTCTCCAACTGACACTCAATGAATCTAGGTTAAGCCCGTCTCCGCGTCCAGCCACCTTACCCGACTATAACCCGGGCTCAAAGTGCATCCCCTAACGTTGATCCAGTGATTGACACGATGACGTCATTCGTCGCGCTCCGATTGGTTGCCCGAACATGACCGGAGTCGTCCGAGCGATCTAGCGCGTCCATTTCGAGCAGCTGCGATACGATTTGGCAACAGCGCAGATCTATTCGATCAAGATGGCCGACTTGGAAGGTGTTGGCTGGTCGTTTAGGTTTATGGGTTCACTTCCCGTCAGTTAAGGATGCGATTGGTTGTGTTTGCGCTGTCGTGGGTGATCATCGAGCACTGTCGTTTGTGAAGAGACTGTTTCATTAAAATCTCCTTTCAAACCTTTCTTTCAATCCGAGGAAAACGTTGTCCTAGCTAGTTTCAAACGCAAATTCGTAACTAAACATATTTTAAGACCTCAGATCCTGTGTAATGCCCCTGTTCATGCAGGCTGACCCAACGAACATAAACGCATTAAACGGATTACTAGCATTTTTTCACACATTTGACTATCGACGAGATACGATCTTCCGCTAGACGAGTGCACAAGTCCGCCGAGGAATTTCTAGGTATCCAGTCCAAGGTTGGCAACCGCTTTTAAATAGACGGTAGGAGCTCAGTAGTAGAAAATGAAGTCTATGCTATTAAAAAGGAAACTTAGTGGAACAGGTAACAATATGTTAGTAAAGTAAGACAATGCACAAGACAAGGAACAGTGCATGTCCAACTAAGTTCAGTTGTTTTTAATTAAGTTTATGCTGTTGGACTCGGCTATTTCGTAAGCACAGGACGACTTTTTAAGTTTTCATCCACAAGTAAAAAATCCTTCCATGGATAATAATAATTGAGATCACAGTTTCGTTTACATAGATAAGTGTGTATGTTATCTTGAATAAGCTCTAAGTATGACATTATATTTTAAGATTTCTTAAGTGAAAAAATAACTAAAAAAAACAATTATGATGGGTTTGGCAAAGTTTGCACTACTTTGCTAGTGACGTCAAAAAATATATTTCTTTCAACATACCACCGCTTCTGACTCTTTGGACTGCTTCAGTAAGCTAAGTTGCGGCTTTTACACTGGATTCCATGTGGAGAAACTCAATTTACCAATGAACAAGATTTCCGATCAAGGTGATTCAAAAATAAAATTCCTTGAAATGAAATTCTTTAAATATAGAATATTGTGGAACCAACTTAGAGATGACTTTTTTCTGATAATTTCAGTATTATTATCTATATACATATCTATATATCTACGCATCACTGCACAGTATTGTGCGCTTGTGCGTAGCTTAGCTTGCTTACAGTGCGTGTGCGTGTGCGTGTGCGTGTGCGTGTGCGTGTGCGTGTGCGTGTGCGTGTGCGTGTGCGTGTGCGTGTGCGTGTGCGTGTGCGTGTGCGTGTGCGTGTGCGTGTGCGTGTGCGTGTGCGTGTGCGTGTGCGTGTGCGTGTGCGTGTGCGTGTGCGTGTGCGTGTGCGTGTGCGTGTGCGTGTGCGTGTGCGTGTGCGTGTGCGTGTGCGTGTGCGTGTGCGTGTGCGTGTGCGTGTGCGTGTGCGTGTGCGTGTGCGTGTGCGTGTGCGTGTGCGTGTGCGTGTGCGTGTGCGTGTGCGTGTGCGTGTGCGTGTGCGTGTGCGTGTGCGTGTGCGTGTGCGTGTGCGTGTGCGTGTGCGTGTGCGTGTGCGTGTGCGTGTGCGTGTGCGTGTGCGTGTGCGTGTGCGTGTGCGTGTGCGTGTGCGTGTGCGTGTGCGTGTGCGTGTGCGTGTGCGTGTGCGTGTGCGTGTGCGTGCGCGTGCGCGTGCGCGTGTGCGTGCGCGTGTGCGTGTGC